>JAODAL010000806.1:0-269910 GCA_025379985.1 Phyllomedusa bahiana | reverse complement strand
TTTTTTCAGCTTTTTAGCTTCTCTGGACTTAAGATAAACATCTCCTCCTCTCATATCAGAGTAATTAGCAGGCCTTTGAATACGGACCTGGTCTGCTAATTACTCACAGCCTGTCCAGGAAGAGAAAGGGTGCATGAATGGAAGCTACTTTTGGCTCTGTGAAACAGCGCGGTGAGACAACCCCATTAAGTAACTGTGTGTACCGGACCGCTTTTACAGAGAATAGAGACATATCACTGAAGTGTGACTGTCAGTTCGTACTGGCAGTCGTACTGTTTATTAAAATTTTGCCTCTTAAAGAGAACTGCCAAGATCTTTTCCCCCTATTGTTACTGTAACCACCACGCCTTAAAGGGATATTCCTATCACATCAAGTGCTAGTGGAAGGGCAAATTACTGTAAAGTAATCAATTTTCAAAATTCATATTAAAAAATATTTATGCTTTACCTAATCCATGGCTTTTTTGCACCTTAACTTGCTCTCCTGTCTTCTTGGTTACCAAGCACCACTGTGAACTGTTAAAATAGCAGTATAAGGAACATGCACGTGCAGGCAAGTGGTGTGCTAATGTCATCGCACTTGCCTGTACTGCCCATTTTTTAAACATTTTTTGGCCAGGGGCCAAAACATGAGGTTGAAAGTACTAGTAATAAGAACAAAAAAGTCCTGTACTAGGTAAAGCAAATGTATTTTTTAATAACATGAATTTTGAAAACTGCTTTTCAGTAATTGGTCCTTCAAGGGCTTATCATTTTCTATGATGAGAATACTCTTTTAAGGGCCTCATTTGAGTAAAGCTTGCCTGAGTTCATCTGCAAAGACTGTCTAGTCTGTGTTATTGCTGCGTTATCTCCTCATACCAACAAAAACCTGCAGGGGTTATATGTTCCTTCTTACATGTTTAATTGCCTGGAACATCTGCAAGTATACATTTTTCATTGGTAGCAGGAAGGAGCAAAACTCGAGAACCATGAGCCCCATAGGAAATGTTTTGCAGAATATGCACACAAATATCTCAGAATCCTCACTTTCCCAGCACCTCTCCCACCTCTGTACAAACTTCACACTAGTGCGAGAGCGGATACATAGCAAAGAGGCACAGCCTGTTAGGTGAGTGGGGAGGAGCAGACGACTAACCCCCTGGAGATTGTGCTACAGCTATAGCCTGCACCCCTCTGAATCATTACCAGGTAAGTATGTAGGCAAGGCACTAGGTAGGTAGTCCCCAGTTAAATAGATTGCTAGGCCACAGGTAGTTAGGTCTTAGATAGGTGGGTTGGTAGAATCCAGATAGGTAGGTTGGTAGACCCCAGGTAGGTAGGCCCCCGGTTAGTCGGTTGGCATTCATCAGGAATGGAGATAGGCTAGCCCCAGGTAATTAGCCCCCCGTTAGATAGGTAGGTGGATAGGCCCTAGGCAGGTAGGCCCCAGTTAGATTGGTGGTAGGAAGGCCCAAGTTAGGTAGGTAAAAAGGTTTCAGTTAGGAAGGGCCACATTAGTGAAACAATTAGAAAAAAACCTCACCTATTCCTGCTCTCATGACTTCTGCAGGCCAGCTTCTCCAAGTGAAACCCAGTGTAGGCGGTGCAAAGATGTGAAATCATCAGGACTCACGGCCGATGCCTGGTAGGTCTAAGGCCTTAGACCTGCTAAGCTGAATAGTGCAGCAGGGAGCAGGTTGCTCTTTGCTCTGCTAAGGGCTTCAACTGTTAGACTGTGCAGTTCCGGGGATTGGGGGCATTTGGCCTTGATCACCGGAACCTGCCTTTGAACACTCAGTACAGAGGATCTAGGCACTCTGAATCTGCATCCGGCAGAAAATCCATTCAGTGGGAACTGCTGAACGGATTTTCAATTAATGTCTATGGGGAGCATTGCTTGTCGGTTTTCAGACGGTTTCTAAAACCTCAAACCGTCTGAAAAACCAACTGATGCACTTTGCCGTGGGGACAAGCCCTTACAATTAATACCAAGCGTACAAACCTTTCACAGTGTAAAGATGATCTTTTATTTTAAAAATGGGTTTTTTTTAATTACTAAATGTCCAGAATAGGGTTACCCAATCCATCATGCTTAAAAGGGTATTCTTGTTTCATTGATTAGCTTTAAATATGTAGGCAAAGGTAAATAAACACTATTACCAATTTCAGTGCTTTTATGATTTTGCATCTATTCAGAGTTAGAAGTAGTCTTTTTTCAAAAAAGCTACCCTAGAAAACCCCTTTTCTCTCCTTTTTGGGGTATTTCTTACGTACAGATCTTGGGTGGGTTTTTGCGATTCAGTATTTAGAAACCCCCAAAAAAAGGGTGTATATATAAAACTAACTTTTTTTAATAATAATAATAATAATAAAATAATAATAATATATAAAACTGTATGTACTTACGGGAAACCCTTTTTTCTTTTTGTTGCCAGTGCTCATTTGTTGGTTCTGAAAATTAGTGTATGATATTTGAGCGAATTTTTGTCTTGTGTGGTACCATTTGTTGCCATATCTGTCCCTGAAATTTGGGGGAAAAACAAAACATTTATTGGGGGCTGGCGGGGGAATAAAAAGCAGCACTTTACAAAATTTCCCATGTTCTCACACCTGCCCTCTCAAAAAATTTTAACAACAATAAAGGTGCTTTCAGGGGGGTTTTTTGGGTGCGTTTTTTTATGTTTTTTCGGATGTGTTTTTTGTACAGAAAGGCACAGCACTTAATGCTGAACATTTCTGCACAAACCTTTTTAAAACGCCTCTAGACCTCTTAAAAAATCTGATTTGTAGTTCATACGTCTCGGATTTTCAGAGGTCGGATTTCAAAACAGCCGTTTTTTTAAAAAACTTGCAACACGTTCATTCTTCCATCTGATTTCACTCAGAGAATGGCAGAAAATTTACTAAGTCAATGGGATAGCATGGAGAATGATGAGAAAACTTAGTGTGCATTTTTCGCATGGATTTGGGACAAACGCGTCCAAAACTCAACAGTGCTCTATGATACATAAAAAGAAATTGAAAAACCGAATTTGAAAACCGTGCCAAAAAGTGAAAACTGAGTTAAAAATTCTTGTTTTTTTGTGTAAAATACTGTTCAATTACTCATTGGAAAACAGTGGTTTCAGGATTCAGAATCCAACGAGTAGTTTGTCCTTTGTTGCGTAGATGCAGCTTTATAATCAAGGTATCACAAAAATAAGCAGAGTAAAACGTATCCCATTGCTCAGACCAAAAGGCCAGGTCTCCACAGAATGGGTTTTAAGCGGATTTTATTTTAGATCGAAAAATACGCTTAACCGTGCCCCCATAAAATCAGTAGCAAATCCGTGCTGTAGTCTACACAGTGCGGATTTCCTGTTGTTGAATTTTAAAGCTCCAGATTCTGCCAGAACATAGAACATGTTCTATTTACCGGTGGATTCCTATACAGTTCTATGTACTGGGCCGTCCGAAAACTGACAACGGTTTGTGATGCAAACCTGCGCCAAAAAACTCGGCAAGCCGATTGTAAAATACTGCCTGATTTTTACGCCATTTTACAGTTGCCGTGTAGACATAGCCAAAGTGTTCAACTGTAATCTGCAAATAAACAGCAAGTGCTGGATTTCTCTGCTGCACCCTCACAGCAGAAATAGGGCAGTACACATTTGCCATTCAAATGATAAAGGGCCAACTAGTAATGTGGGGTGTGTGGGGGCCCTTTGATAGAGACGTATTTTTTAGTTTTTTCCCCTCAAGCTAATTGAGGAGGTTTTACATTTTAATATGTTAAAGGGGTTGTCTCGCTACAAAGATTACCATTCAACATGTAGGGAACACTAAATGAAGACGTTTTCCAAATATATTCCTTTGTGCACTGTTTTTTGTTAAGGAGCTACAAGTGATTTTATCACATTCTGAGCTCTTTCTGATTTCCCAAGTGACCGATCTGTGTACTTCTTCTGCCCTGCGGTTTGTTCTATCTGATAGCAGGGAGTGAGGTCGTCACACATGTCTCCGCCAGCACAGAACTGTGGGCAGTGAGAGCTTGTTTGTTATCTGATCTTTCAGACACAAGATAAGTAATTACTGTTTACATTAGCTCAGCAGCTTCTCCTGTCCTGGTAGAAGGTAATTTAGTTAATCTAGACTAATAAACATAATAAACAGAGAAGTATAATTACAGACAGCTTGACCAGGAAGTGACAGAGCAAAGCAGCATTATTTCATTCATACATCCTATGAAATTATGAGATGAGACAACCCCTTTAAATTTACTCTAATGGGGTATCTGAAATGGGACTTTGTAAACCAGACAACTCCTTTGATTGCAATTTTCATTTAAGCTTTAATATTTAAGTCCTGTAATTTGAATTAATTAAAGGAATGGTCAAGACTAAAATTGAATACCACTGTAATATCTAAAAAAAAGACAGTTATTTAAACAATATAAATCTCTTCACAAAAAGTATAATAACAAAGTATAATCCAACCCCCAAATTTTTTTTTTATGTTTTAGGCAATAATATTACAACTTAAATAACATACAGTGGTGCTTTAAAGTTTGTAAGTAATCCAGGGACGAGAAAAATTTAATCCAGCACAATCGGAGGTGAGGTAATTAGTAATTAAAAATGTATTTAAAATGTATTAAAATAGTGATGTAAACAAAAAAAGGGAAGTGAGGGGCATATACCCAGCATGTGGCTTAAGACTAACGCGTTTCGGACACCGGGGTTATTATTTGTGACATAGACAATCCAAACAGAATGAAAACGTTTAAAATAAAAAGGGGCCAATAGTGCCGGAACATCTGAACGGAAACTGAAACCACAGTAAACTTTACTAGTTACAAACACATTGTAACAACCATTGAATCGTTATGCTGCTGGTAATAGAAAGCACCAGCTGCTCTAACCATTTGTATATATGAACCTACATTGTATACGGTAAATATGAATTATTATTAAAGAGTAGCATTCTGACTATAACAATGTATTCAGTACTGTTTTTCATAGTATAAAAAGGTACATAAATCTTGATTGTAACAAAAAAAATATATTTTGCACCATATGAATTCGGCATGGGCATCATAAAGGAATAGCTTAAGCCATTGTGTCTGTCAAATTCTGAGCTAAATCTGGACAGATCTACAGCAAACGGATGGAGAGCGTTTGTGAACAGCTGGAGCTCAGTGAGGTTGGATGGAGAGCGTTTGTGAACAGCAGTTTTCAGCTCTTTCCACAGATTCTCCATTGGATTCAGGTCTGGACTGTGACTTGGCAATTCTAACACCTGGAGACGGTTATTTGTGAACCTTCCATTGTAGATTTTGCTTTATATTTGGGATCATTGTCTTGTTGGAAGATAAATCTCCGTCCCAGTATCGGGTCTTTTGCAGAATCCAACAGGTTTTCTTCCAGAATCGTCCTGTATTTGGCTCCATCCATCTTCCCATCAATTTTAACCATCTTCCCTGTCACTGCTGAAGAAAAGCAGGCCCAAACCATGATGCTGCCACCACCATGTGTGACAGTGGGGATGGTGTGTTTAGGGGGATGAGCTGTGTTGCTGTTACACCAAACATATTGTTTTGCATTGTGGCCAAAAAGTTGGATTTTGGTTTCGTCTGAGCAGAGCCCCTTCTTCCACATGTTTGGTGTCTCCCAGCTGGCCCCTTCTTCCACATGTTTGGTGTCTCCCAGGTGGCTTGTGGCAAACTTTAAACAAGACTTTTTATGGATCTCTTTGAGAAATGGCTTTCTTCTTGCCGCTCTTCCATAAAGGCCAGATTTGTGCAGTGTGCGACTGTTGTCCTATGGACAGACTCTCCCACCTCAGCTGTAGATCTCTGCAGTTCATCCAGAGTGATCATGGGCCTCTTGGCTGCATCTCTGATCAGTCTTCTCCTTGTTTGAGATGAAAGTTTAGAGGGACGGTTGAGTCTTGGTAGATTTGCAGTGGTCTGATACTCCTTCCATTTCAATATGATCACTTGCACAGTGCCCCTTGGGATGTTTAAAGTTTGGGAAATATTTTTGTATCCAAATTCGGCTTTAAACTTCTCCACAACAGTATCACGAACCTGCCTGGTGTGTTCCTTGGTCTTCATGATGCTCTCTGCACTTTAAACAGAACCCTAAAACTATCACAGAGCAGGTGCATTTGTACGGAGACTTAATTACACACAGGTGGATTATATTTATCATCATCAGTCATTTAGGACAACATTAGATCATTCAGAGATTCTCACTGAACTTCTGGAGTGAGTTTGCTGCACTGAAAGTAAAGGGGCCGAATTATATTGCACGCCCCACTTTTCAGTTTTTTATTTTTTACAAAAGTTTAAAATATCCAATAAATTTCGTTCCACTTCACAATTGTGTCCCACGTGTTGTTGATTCTTCAGCCAAAAAATGTAAATTTTATGGGCGACATGTATGATCGGGAGTTGCGCCTGTTTTCTGGCGAAAACTGCGTCTCACCGATCCGATTCCCCTGTCGGACGCAGTGATGCGGTGTTAGGCGCAACCTTCGCCACTTTTGGATGCGCCTAACATGAAGGGGCGTGCAATGGGCGCGGTGTGGGCGTTCTGGGGTGGGACACACCACATTCGAATACTCCGAGGCATGCATGATTGCGGGTCTGCAAAGTGAGGCGCATTGCAGTGCTCGACAGCTCCGACAGGCAGACCTAGTTGAATGTGGTCTAAATGAGCCGGAGGAGGCGAAGTGAAGCGAGAACGTAATGGAATGGGGCAAAATGTGCTCTCGGTCGACTGTTACAACAGTACACTAATAAAAAAGTGTTGTCTTGAAAAATTTTTCATTAATAAAGATAAATATCAAAATTGTCTAAAAACTATTAAATGTATGTTTAAAGAAGGTTTTAGCTCTTTTACAGAGAATGTTTTACACCTAATAAAAACGATTTATTTACTAATACTCCATGCCGCACGGAGCTGAGATTTCATTGCCCCATCTCTCCATAGACTACAATGGGACAAAGTAGCTCGCGCTCTGATTGGCCGGGATAGCCAAGCCCCGCTAGTTCAACCAATCAGCTCTTTTCAGCATTTTTACTGTATTTTGAACTGTCCCGCCGTTTCATTTGATTGGTCAATACTTCTCCATAGGTTATAATGGTTCACTGTCACTCCTATTCTGATTGGCTGGTTTCTGCCGACCAATGAGAGGCGCTTACAGAATTTGAATTACTGTATTTCCTGGCAGTTTCCAATATCCCAATTCCTGATGTTGCGCCGGTGACGGCGACAAACGCTTTGTTATTGAATATTGATTTGATTGATGTATGTTTTTAGAAGGTTTTAGCTCATTTTCAGATAATATTTTACACCTAATAAAAAAGATTTTTTTAATCATACTCCATGCCTCACGGAGCTGAGAGCCGAGATTTTATTGCCCCGATCTCTTCATAGACTACAATGGAACAAAGTAACTCGCGCTCTGATTGCCCAGGATAGCCAAGCCCCTTCTAGCTCAATCAATCAATCAGCTCTTTTCTGCCTTTTTTACTGTATTTTGAACTGTCCGCCTTTTCATTTGATTGGTCAATACTACTCCATAGGTTATAACTAGAGATGGGCGAATTGATTCTAACGAAGTGGAATTTGTTTAGAATTTCAGGAAAACTTCGGTTCTGAACGAAGTCGAAGTTTGGGGTACTTTGGGTGAACGAAGTGTGCTTTTGATTGATAAAATGGCTGCGAGCACATGGCGTTACATGGGGCAAAGCACTCTGGGAGGAAGAAGGGCAAAGCCTGCATGACATGTGCAGAGATGAAGCCAATCAGAGACCGGCGGGATTCTGTGACGTCACCGCACTATATAAGTCCAGGCGCGACGCTGGGAGCTCATACCGCTCGCGACTGCTTGTAATAGCTCTTACTGAAAAACTGATTTTTATACAGCAATTTTTTGGGGGTGTCAGCTTGTCTCAGAGACTGCTTCTCTTAACGTTCTATTTCTGATTTTGTGGGGTATTGGATCTGAAGTCCAGTGTGCGTCCACTGCAGCTGCATATACATTTTAATGATATCTGCTCACAGCACAGTGAATATCCAAGTGGGATCTAAGCCAGTTCCTGTTGTATTCATTTAAAGAAACAGCGTTTTTACAATACAAATACCACTTCATTTTTGGCTGCTCAGTTCTTTTGCGCAATTTACATCCAGGGGTTAATTAAGCGTTGTTCTGCTGTTGTGGTCACTAAAAGAAACCGTCTTTTTCACCGGCAAAAAAGAAATTTTTCCTGTAGCCTAATTCACAAGCGAAGGTTAATTACAATTTTTTCTCTTGTTGTGTAGCGTAGAAAACACGCCATTGTAACACGCTACAAAGCTCGTTGTTTGTGGTTGCTCAATTGTTTGGCGCAATTTACATCCAGGGGTTAATTAAGTGTTGTTTTTCTGCTGTGGTGACAAAAATAAACCGTCTTTCACCGCCAAAAAATACATGTTCCTGCAGCCTAATTCACAAACGAAGGTTAATTACAATTTTTTCTCTTGTTGTGTAGCGTAGAAAACACGCAATTGTAACACGCTACAAAGCTAGTAGTTTTTGGTTGCTCAATTCTTTTGCGCAATTTACATCCAGGGGTTAATTAAGCGTTGTTCTGCAGTTGTACTCAGTAAAAAAAACTTTGATTTTCACCGCCACAGAAGAAATTCTGTAGCATAATTCATATCCGAAGGTTAATTAAGCCTGTTTGTGCTTTTATATCCAGTAAAATACACAGAGTTTTTAAACGGCACATACAAGTCAATTTTCCTGCCCATTTGTGGAGCGCAATTTATATCCAAGGGTTACCCAAGCTTCTTAGTGGGTTCATTTGGAGTCAAATACAGGGTGTGTATTTATCATATACAGATAACTTCATCAAACTGTGTCAATGTCCCACTCTGTGGCCTACTCCTGTTTTTGCCACCTCCAGAATGTCATTGTGCCACTGTCTGACTTCATGCTGCTGCTGTGCTTGCAGTCGTGACCTACACACTGTGTCATTTGACCACTGTCTGACCTCATGCTGCTGCTGTGGCTGCTGCCTTGACCTACACACTCTGTCATTGTGCCACTGTCTGACCTCATGCTGCTGCCGCCGTCCCCTCCACTCTCTGTCATTGTGCCACTCCGTGGCCTACTACTGTTTTGCCACCTCCAGAATGTCATTGTGTCACTTTTCTGCCCTTTCATGCTGCTGCTGTGGCTGCTGCCGGGGACCTACACACTGTGTCATTGTCCCACTGTCTGACCTCATGCTGCTGCTGTGGCTGCTCCCGTGACCTATACACTCTGTCTTGTGCCATGTCTGACCTCATGTGCTGCTGTGGGCTGCTGCCGTGCCCTACACCACTGTGTCACTGTCCCACTCTGGGGCCCCTACTCCTCTTTTTGCCACCCCCATAATGTCATTGTGCCACTGTCTGACCTATGCTGCTGCTGCCGTGCCCTACACCACTGTGTCATTGTGCCACTGTCTGATCCTCATGCTGCTGCTGTGGCTGCTGCCGTGACCAAACACACTGTGTCATTGTGCCATGTTGACCTCATGCTGCTGCTGTGGCTGCTGCCATGACCTACACACTGTGTATTGTGTCACTCTGTGGCCTACTCCTTTTTTTGCCACCTCTAGAATTTTATTGTCCCCACTGTCTGACCTCATGCTGCTGCTGCTGTTGATGCGTCAACCCCACACTGTGTTCATTGTGCACTCTGGGGCCCTACTCCTGTTTTGCCACCTCCAGAATGTCATTGTGCCCCTTCTCTGACCTCATGCTGCTGTGGCTCCCGCCGTCACCTCACACTCTGTCACTGATGTTGCCACCTGAGCCCTCAGCTTGTTTTTTTCCAGTTGTCGCTGCCATGACTTTATCAGGCTACATTCCCCCTTCAGTTTTTGGGTCAGTTTTGCCCTCTTAAGTGCCATGGGAATTTTATAGTGAAAACGATTCTAGAGCGGCGACAGTCATGTGCGTGTCATACTAAAACACAATATTGTATGAAGACCAACCAAGCTCCTTATGATATTTAAGCATGGCACAACGTTCTACAGCACCTGCAGGCTCTGTGCAGCCCGGAATAGTGTTTTTTTAACATGATTCGTCCCGAAGTAATTAGGAACGAAGTTATTTATTGTCGGGAAATTCGGCGAAGTGAGCGAACCGAATTTCGAGAAATTCGCCCGTCTCTAGTTATAATGGGTCACTGTCGCTCCTATTCTGATTGGCTGGTTTCTGCCGCCAATGAGAAGAGTTACAGAATTTGAAATACTGTATTTCCCCGGGAATTTTCAATATCCCAATTCCTAATGTTGCGCCGTTACTGATTTTTTGTTAGTGATTTGTCGCTGTTTTCCAGCCTGTCTTGAATCGGAATACATGTTAGGCGCAGTCCTTCTGCGCCTAAGTCCCGCACTGCGCCTTACACACTGGCGAGGCGCAGAGAACTTTACATCGCATGTATGAGCGCACCTCCTCGGGCAGCGAATCTTAGGCGCAGTCCTTCTGTGCCTAAGTCCCGCACTGCACCTCACACACTGGCGAGGCGCGGTGAACTTTACACCGCATGTATGAGCACACCTCGGGCGCCGTCATACATGAGGCGCAGCCTTTACGTTCGAGCGCTCGAACACGAGCGCTCCAACGCTCCGAGATTCATACATGTCGCCCTATGTCTTTATGTTTCAAGCCTGAAATGTGTCAAAAGGTTGAAAAGTTCAAAGGGGGCCGAATACTTTAGCAAGGGCACTTTATATTTAAAACATGTGGGCATTTTCTAATAGCGTTAATTAAATATACGATAAAATTTTATATGAATCCGAAATGTATGAATATCCATTGCATTAACCTATGCTGTCCAAATAGACATTATAATTACATATTTATATAAAATTATTATAATTTCAATTATCTTTTATAATAATGTTGCATGGTGTTCTTATAAGCAATCATGATAATCAAATAGGGCGACATGTATGAACGGGGCTGCACCAGGTATCTGGCGTCTTTACAGCCCGATATCAGGCACACCCCCGTTCATAAGGACCCCCGTTCAGGAGGCGGGCACATTAGAACTGTAGCGACATATATAGCTTCACTACAGCATTTCTGGGAACATTACAGCTGGGACAGGTAGAGCACTTTCAAAGTGGTTTACCTGAGCCAGAAATATTACCCTAGCACTAGAATGTATGGCGGGCTCATAAATCAGGCGCATTCCACACTAATGTTAGGCGAATTAAATTTGGCGTGTTAACGTCAGATTTCATACATATCGCCCATAATGTTGTTATATACCACACATGAGTTCTTGTATATAATACAAGTTTATACGGCGAGTTTGAGCAGCTGAGACGTTTTATTGCTGACAGTATTACTGATTTGTGAATCTACTGTCTATATTTATTTGCGGTTATTTGAGTATCACTATATTGAAGTGGTTGCGGTAGTTAAATTCTGCAACCCCGTGCCTAGTTTGAAAACTGGTTTGTGATCAACCTCCAATCATGCTCAGGATGGATGCGGTTTTGAACCTTTCACTACATCGCTCAGTTTGAAAACCGCATTGCTATTAGTGTTGTATAATGTGTATTTGGACAGCATAAATTATTACAATCGTCATTTTATACACTTGGGATATTTTAAAATTTATTTATTCCTACTTAACATTGACTTTTATATACTATATATGTTCGATGGGGTCACTTTTGTTTATAGATTATTTGCATTTCTCGATGATACAACCAGACAGTCTCATGACAGATATAATGGTTTAATGATGCCCATTTAAAATTTAAACATTGCATTATACATATTTATTCATTATGATTTAGCCTTATGTATTTTGACACATTGTGGAATAGAAAAGCGAGTATATCTAATAGCCAGAATATCATCATTTTACAGTAATTGTAATGATCTGGTGGTGACATTATGCACTGACATATCGATCATCAGGTAACAGGTGTGGATCCACTGTGATCACTGCGGGCGAGACGGTGGAGATAGAGACCACGACAGGGAGCGGAGTCTAAGGAGCCCCGGTCTTCACCAACGCCCGCCACAAGGGCAGAACGGACTTCGCTGTGGGGAACCCCCAGGTTGCTTCCCCTGACATGGCTACCCGTAGTGACAGCCAATATGCAGGACAGGGACACCGGAAGTGGTGGCAGCAAGTGTATAGCTGTAGGAGGACTACAGGTCCCAGAAGAGTAGCAGACAGGTACAGCAACAGATAACAGCAAAGAGTAGCAGACTGATGCAATGGCAGGAAACAGCATTTATAACTGGACAGGTGCAACGCAGGAAAAATAAGAATAAACAGCAGATAATGGCAGCCAGGAGGTCAGGAGCTCTGATGGACTGTAACGAACTGTAACTCAGGAGTTAACTCTGGAACAGCATAATCCAGGAGCAGGTCAGGAGCTCTGATAGACAACAGTGAACTGACATTGGAGCAGGGCAGGAAGTTCCTTATATCCCAAAAGGTCAAAGGTCACTGCCCAGGTAATTGGGACACTGTCCCTTTAAGTAACAGAGCAGGGCTGCACACGCAAGATGCCAGGAAGCAGGAGCGAGGGTTGGTGAGTATTGAGTGGCGGTGGGCACCACCACCAGACACGTGTACACTCCTAATTTTGTTTGTGCCTCATGATAGTGTCTGTTATGGAAGCCATTGTTTATTATGTGCAATATAACGTGTCAGTATAATGCTATGTTTTGATGCCGATCTATGACCTAAAGGGTTAATATGCTGTGTAAGCCTGAAGCAGAGTGGTGGTTACCTAGGCAACTAGGGTGTGGCCAGAGATTAAAAATAAAGGTAACCCAGGTGGGAGGAGTTCAGTTAGGCAGTTAGGCAGTCAGTGAGTTACACTTAGAAAGCTAGAAGACCTGCCACCTCTGCTCCAGGCTTTACAGAGGGACTATAAAGCTTTTTCCAGAAGATGTGTCTTGGGAAGTAACATCTAGCCTGGAGTAAAGAACTTTTAGCGTTATACCACCTTGCCTCCTGTCTATTATTCTGCAGAGAACATCAAGGGACACCTCAACCACCATCTGGACAGGTAGGCGTATTTATAGAGTATGTCCCGGGGGAAAATTAAGGAACACCACCTACTCCTGAACAAGCAGACCCCCTATGCACTGTGACTGTGTCAAGGAGAACAAGAGAGGATTGGGTGTCTGGCCACCGTGACACTAAACTACCACTTCCCATCCTCTCCTCTGTGACCTGGCACACTACATAAATTGGCATCACAAAGAACAGGATTCAACTTGAATGTATGCCCTATCAGGTGTTTAAAGACTGTATTTTATTGCTTAA
This sequence comes from Phyllomedusa bahiana, assembly GCA_025379985.1. NCBI lineage: Eukaryota > Metazoa > Chordata > Amphibia > Anura > Hylidae > Phyllomedusa > Phyllomedusa bahiana. The sequence continues at coordinate 256,602 of JAODAL010000806.1, read as the reverse complement.
ATTCACCGCATTTGCTGTGCTATAAAAGACTTTAGTCAAAATCTCTGTAATTTCAACTGCATCACAGTCTGTAAAAATGGTGGAAAAAAATGTTACAAAATCTGCCCGGCAACAAGCCCTGAGTAACTGCTCTTTGGAGAGAGATGACAGGTAGGCTATGTTCACACGGCTTAAAGTTGGACGTATTTCAGTCCGTAATTACACGCCGGAGTGTGTAAATTACGGCTGGAATACGTCCCAGTCATTACGGTAATCCACAGTTCTCATAGAGAACTATGGATTACATCTCCTCTCCCTGCTCGGCGAATTAGACGAGGGGGGAGATAAGTGACATGTAAATTACTAGCGGCGTATATGCGCCGCTGGTAATGCAAGTCTATGGGCCGGTGAGGTGCCGGCCCCCCGCGCCCGCCCCGCCCCCGGCCACACGGCGTAATTGCGGGGCGTATTTACGCCCTGCAAATAAGCCGTATGAACCTAGCCTTAAATTCAAATGTTTGGAAAAAGCCATTACAAAATCTGCCTGTCAACAAGCCCCTATAATAATATCCTGCACCAACAGGGACAGGAACCGGGATGGGTAAGTATACTAGCGGGGACCCAGGCCGCCACGGTTCCCAAAGTGGGGCCTCGGCAGAAGCCGTTGGAGTCCAAGACAGAGGCTGTGATATGAGTTGTGACAGTAATGTTATGTAGTGTTTTTATGGGCTATTTTAATGAACATTTAGTGTTGCTATATAGCATAAACAATGGAAGTTCATACATACGTCGGGATAGAGCAGCTGGTGCTTTCTATTGCCTGTAATATAACGCCTCATTGGTTGTTATAATGTGTTCACAACTAGTAAAGTTTGCTGTGGTTTGTAAATACCGCTATTGGGTAACGAGGTACATTTCCTCTTTTTTCGTTCAGATGTTCTGGTGCTATTGGATCCCTGTTATTTTAAAAGTTTTAGTCCTGTTTGGATTGTTTATGCCACGACTAAGGACCTCGGTGTCTGAAATGCGCTGGGCTTGAGCCAGATAGGGTTTCCTCCCCTGTTTTTTTTTTTTTACATCACTATTTTAATTAATATGAAATAAATTTTTGGACGTTTAATTACTATTTACCTCACCTCCGGGTGTGTTGGATTACATTTTTCTCTTCCCTGGATTGTTTACCTATGTTGTTTTGTCCTGGGGCTGAATCCGAGCACCTTGTGGGATCTGCAACTTAATTTACTTAGGTGGTAAGCTGTGCAACCTCTCTTTTCTTTAACTTGAAAGTTTGTGTACCCTTCACAATTTTTTTTATATTTCCACATATATTTTACCTAAAACTACATCAGATATATACAAAAGTCCTAGAAATAGATAAAGTGAACCAAATAAAGAGCTCAAAATAGACTGCTTATTTGTTTATTAAAAATGTGATCCAATATCACATACACTAACAAGCAAAAGGGTAACAATGTTTTGAACTTTCGACTCTCAAGCTCCATATTTCATCATCCACTACAGTTTGGAACGTAAGACTATCATCATTTTATAGACAAAAATCTTGACTATTTCATACATAAATTTGATTTGAAACTTTTCAGCATATGCTTAGTTATGCAGATTCTTGCCCTGAAACTGCATTGTTACTGTTTTGCGCTCAAAAATCTAAATTTTAATTTTCATTTGGTTAATCCACCTTTGGCTTTCAGCACTGCCCGAATCCTTTTTTGGGCATGTTCTTGATCAGATTCAAGTTGTCTCCAAATGTAATTTTGATCCCGGTTCTTGTACAAGTTTCCCCTTATTGGTGCAGACTAGACTTTGGGGCGAATACAGGGTTTTTTTTTCAAACTCAAAACCCCAAAGGTTTGATTTTGGGTTTTAGGGGCTGGGGAATTTTGAGGGCCAATCGAAGCTCTACTACAATTTTTATTGAACCAAATTTTTTTTGCCAATTTTTGGGCGGGATGCTTTGGGGGCGCTGCTGCTGGAACACTTTTTGTCCTTTTCATTCCCTTTTTGTACTCGAGTATTTGAAGTAACTATCTTGCAGGACCCCTTTAATATGCTCCCGCAAATTTTGGGTCAACCATTTAATCCGGTCAAATTTTTTTTTCTTTAAAAAAAAGCCCTTTTTCTGGAAACATTTCCAAAATCTCAGGTTTTCCTACTCCCAAAATTGACGTTCCTTCAATTTTTCATTCCAAAAAGGGCCCTTTTTCCCTTGATTTTTTCCAAACCAAATTTTAAACCAAAACAGGCCCGGTCCCAAATTGGGCTTTTAAACTCATCGCTCCAAATCATCCCTTTTCGATCTTCCATTTTTTTGTATTTTTTGCAAAATTGGCTTCTTATGATGATATTTAAGCTATGGTTCTTCACTTTTTTCGGACCCCCATTTCCCGACTGTGTATTGCATGGTGCTTGCAAGGACATCTGATCTCATTATTACGGGTGCATAAAAGCAAATTTACTGCCGTGTTTTCCCGCCCCCCCCCCTTTTGAGGGCCGACTTGATGACTCTGAAATTTTGGCCTGTATGTCCACATCTTGGTTTAAGAATGGATGAACAGACTTTTTTCATATTACTTTTTCCAGCTAGTCCAGGGCCTCACATGGTGCAGTTTGGCAATTTTCTGGCCTGAGAGACCTATCAGATGAGCTGGATAATAACAGTATCTCTTGTTGGAAAATCATCTTCATGGCTGCTACCTCGATTTGAACAGGGCCCTTTTATGCCTTGTTAAATCAACCTATAACAACAGAGTTATTATGAAATGGGAAAAAAGTTGTAATTTGTAGTATACAATAAGAAAAGATTGTCCCACCCTCACAGGAGCAAAACATGAACAATGCTAGTTACGACAAGAATCTACATAACAAAAGCATATTCTAAATAGTTTGCAATCCAAATTTAAGTGTAAGACAGCAAAAGATTGTCCTGTAAAATGATGGTAGTATCATCATCAAAAAGCGTAGTGATGATTGGATTTGGAAGGGGAAAGCTATTGCTTTCTTTAAACATTCATTAATAAAGAAAGGAGCAGTTGACAATAATACAAACAGAAGATATCATAAAAACAATACAAGAACGTACTGACACAAAAGGACAGGTAACTGAATAACACGATAAAAACAATCGTGGATCTATTCGGACATAAACCAATTACATTTTTTTGAATATTAATAATAAACAAGCATTTTATGAAGATAGAACAAAATAATTATTGAACAACAGTATAGTGCACAGTAACTAAAGATAACCATAGATTCAAAGAGATTTTCTCTTATTACAGATAACATAAGGGAGTGGTCTATTAAACTTTATTTCACCAGGCACAAATTAAGATTAATTTCTTCTGATAAACTCAAGTATAGAGGGGGGCTTAGGTTTCTTCAATGATTGCAATAGCTTCCAGGCTGCTATAAGAGTGTGAAAAAGAATGTGCGGAGGGATGAGAAGTCACATAGAAACCATATCTAAAACCGCAAGTTCAGAGTCAAATAAAGGAAGAGGATTATAATTTCTGAGAGAAGATTAGAGACTGAATTCCAAAATATTTGAATGACGGACACCCCCACCAGACATGTACATGGTGCCTTGTTGACCCACCTCTTCCAACATTGATCTGAGGGATCCAGGGAACATCTTAGCGTAACCTTGAGGGGGGTAAAGTACCACCTAGGGTAATCTTAATCATGGATTTCTTTATGGTTAATGCACCTCGATAAAGAGAAGAGATGTTTGTGTTGTGCTTTTGTCCGATTGACCTTAGAGAATTGGGAGGATAACTTCCTTGTTTCCCCTTTTCAACATAGTCGGGAACTTGAGGTGGCTCTTTGGCCAAAATGTGTGGTATGTTTATAGAAAGCCTTTTTCAAAGCCTTTTTTGTGCAAAGAGAAAGTTGTGGAAATCAGGATGTGTGGGTTGAGGTGTCTGGGCCAATTTAAAGTTTGAATCCAATGTCCTTTTTTGCAGGAACTGATAAAAGTTGAGCGAGGCAGAGAATAAGAAAGTAGAGTATTGTAAATGAGAGGATGTTTTCATCTGAAACAGTGAGTCAATTGGTGAGGATGCCAATGCTTTGCCTATCATTTAAATGTAAGGGTATCATTCCAGCATTTTAAGAGATTTAAGGATATATCTCCCGTACGAAGGATGATTCCAATTGGAGGTAAGCACGTAAGTAGACCAAAGTTTAAGTAAGTCCTTGTTAATGACCGAAAGTGAAGAGGTTTGGCAAAGGGGTTCACCAAGTAAAGAATATTTGAAGATGGAAACTTCAAGAGGATATGGTTTAAATGCATGATATTCCAATTTGAGACCACATGTTAGAATCAGATTGGCGCCATAAGGGCAAGGGCTTGCTCAAGCAAAATTCCATCGTTTGTAAGCAAGAAATTTTGGGCGTTGCTATTCCTCCATTCCACCATCCATATTGTCTGATGAACCAGGTAGGTCTCGTTTGACACGGGGCTATTTTCCCACACCAAATATGAGTAAGAAAAGCTTTTGGAAATTTAAATTCATTGCTGTAGGTATAAGATAGGAATTGCTCTGCAAGATGTATATGTATTTCGGTAGCATGACATTTTAAACGCATTAATTCTTGCAATCCAAGATATGTTAAGGTTGCTAACTCGTTTGATTTCGACTTCTAAATCAGACAAAAGGGAATATTATAATTCAAATCATTGTACGGAAGGGGAAGAAGTGACTTTAATACCTAAATAATCGACTTCATCTTCAGCTAGCTTGAAGATCAAAGTTTTTTAAAATGGCATTTTTTTTGAGATTAGGATGATTTATAGGAATAATAGATTACATTGTGGTGTTTAGTTTGTAATAAGATATCATCAGAAATTGTAGGAGAGATATTTAAGATGTAGGAATTTGAGGATTGTGGATTTGAAACAATAAACAAAATGTCATCTGCATATAAGACTAGATATATGTTAGTCTGGTTAACAAGGAGACCAATATACGTGGTTACTTCTAATATGTTTCAGCCAGGGGCTCGACAACACAAAACATAAAATTAGCGGGGATAGAGGACATCCTTCGACGTGTGCCGTTAGTTATGTTCCAAAGAGGGGAGGAGAGAAAGCCAGAGGTTGAGAAACAGATGCTGAAGGTTTTGTATAATAGGGCTGTGATTGCAATACCAAATATATAAACCATAAACCCAAAATTTGATCAAGACACGTTAATGTATTGGCCAGATGACTCAATCGTGAAGCTTTTTCAGCGTCATAGTGACAAAAAATGCTACATCTAGTGATCCGGATGATCCAGCAATTACTACCAAGTCCAGTCGAATCTACGTGTTGCATCCTGGCTTGGCGTACCTTGGACAAAATCCATTTGACTTTAATGAGTAATATTGGGTATAACAGTATTACGGCGAGAAGCAAATATATTGCATTAATCTTAAGTCTGTATTCAATAATGAATTGGTCAATAGTTCGCAAGTGTTTCAGTAGGTTTACCCTGGTTCGTGATTGTTGTGATAGTGGCTATTTAGAGCTCCTTATTGGGGAACACGAAGTGGCAATATCATACATAAGTCAACTAATGGGGAGAAAGAAATCCGAGAACAAGCGATAATATCTCGATTGTAATGCCATCAGTCAGGGCATTAATCATTTTACAATGACAAAATGCAATGCTCCACCTCTGCTAAGGATATTGGTAAAGTTTAGTTTTTTAAAATGAGTGGGTGAAAGAGTCGTAAAGAATAAGAGGGGAGGAAATTATTTATGTCACAGTCACGAGGAGCCTGGAATATTCTCAGATGACTGAAGATTATATAGATTGGCGAAAATGATGCAAATTGTTCAGCAATATCTAGTTGGAAAATAGATTATTACCTGAGGAGTGAAGTCAATGGAGGTATGTCTAGATTTTAGCGTCTGCACTTTGGATTCTTCGTGCCAGTATTTTGTGGGTCTGTCTCCTTGTGTTGGTAAAATTCCCATTTCATTATTAGCGAATTAATTTCGTAGTTTTGTTAAACAAAATACTAAATCATTCCTTAAGGAAGCTAAAGTAATTCCTGTTTAGGTCGGCGATGGATTAAGCTTTACAATCCTCCTTCCAGGTTTTTGATATTAAGTAATAGGTTTAATTGAGAGAAGATTGGTATTTTCCTTTCACATGATCAACTAGCTATGAATAAGGATACCACGAATAAAATGCCTTAATGGGCACATCCATAGGCATTGAGCGGAGGAAACGCATTGGTAGTATTACATGAAAATAAATCATTAAGTAAGTTGAGATTTTTAAATAGGCGACATTTCTGGATTTTTTGAGAGAGAAAGTTGTTTAAGACTCCGAGGGGTTGCTGAGGTTTTTGGTACGAAGTCTCAAGGATCATTTCTACTGGTGCATTAGATCAGCACCTAGTAATGGATCCGATGTCAGAGGAGAGAATAGTGTTAGTATAATCTTATCATTCTGAAAAATCTATACGGTAAGGACCTGTTTAGGAGAGGAAACAAAGGTTGTAGACTCTTTTCTGTGGTATGCAAATAACGCCAGAAAATCGTGAAGCTCTCTCTAGTAAAAAAAGAGTAAAGATCAGGTGTAGATTTTCCTCTCGATCTAAGCGTCTATGCATTTTTTACCACTAAGTTTGAAAAACACCACATACAATAAGTCCGCCTTTCTAACGTTCTTAGACTGTGGAAAATGACTTTTTCGATAAAAGGAATTTGTTTTTCATTAGGCGAGTATAGTGTAACAAAGTGAAATGGTTTGGAATTAATTTCACAAATCAATAATAATGTATCGACCTTCCTGGATGCTAAAATCTTTTGGTAAATTAAATGAGATTTTGAATTTCTGACTAAAATTGCGACGCCCTCTTTCTTTTTAAGGCGTGTGATTGAAGATGAAGTGGGGAATTAGCATTTTCAATCTATGTGCATCAAAGGGATAATAAAATGTGTCTCCGTAAACAAATAATATCACTATGGATTAAGTTTGCAATCTCTCCACAGCCAAAGAGCGCTTAAGCGGAGTTATAAACCTTCTCACATTGAAGGTCCAAAACTTACCGACAAAAAATGAATAATAAAAAGTATGGAGGACCGCAATACATTATCAAGGAAATGCTGAAAACGCTCAAAGAGATGCCAAACAAAATTTGGGAAGCAGAGAGAACAAAATCGACGATCACTATAGAAAGTTTCAGTAAAAAACGTTGAGAAATAAAAAAACATAACATTACCAAGAGAAAAATTTTTCCTTCAGGAGAACACAAGGATCAAGTCCCTGCCTTTAACCTGTAAAACAAGAAAACGATGAAAAAGCAACAAAACGGAGCATCCTCGGCCAGCATTATTCGAGATAGGAATTAAGACGTAAAGGATACTGAAGAGGGTCAGTCCTGCAGGTTTTGACCGAAGTCTGGATGTTTTTATTCGGACCACAGAGGTGTGATCAATCTCTGGACATGATGGTTTATTTTGAGCGGCTGAGTCCACATGGAGCAAGCAGGTTCCAGCATCTTAAATAGAACCAACTTCTTCGGCGAGTTGCAGTTATAATTGAGTGCCTTCTCTAGAGATTATAAGCTTAGACCGAAATACCCCCCTCAAATAAACAATCTCCATGTCACGAAGAATCATTGTGAAGGGTGGAACTTTTCCCTTCCGCCTCATCATCGTAGTGTCTGCAGAACAGGTCAGGGAAATTGATATAGCTTGAAAAAGCGCTCTTAGAAGGACTCCACTATTGCGGAGACGCACGAAAAAAAAAAGGGGGGGAAAGTCCTTCCTTTATCATTATAAAAGTGGATGCGTGCATATTGAGTCCCTTGGGACTTGATGAGGTAAATTCCTCGGCTTGGGGATTCTTGTGGATCCTGTCAATTAATGAGATCTTGGTTAGTGCTGTGGGGAAGGATGAATTCCATGAGGTCTGAGTTAGTAAGCATCTTAATACATCAGCATAACAGTTTTAGGAAACCGGCGAATTTCTCCACGTTATTACGCCTTATCTGTCTTCAAGGTCCAAGACTTTGTTGATGAGACGTTTAACCCTCCTCCTCTAGAGGCACTATACATCTATTAAGACTGTTATGGGATTTGCAAATTCCTTGCCAATTTAGATTACAATATGGTCTTTTCTTTTTTGCAAAGAGGAATTCCCAGTTATAGAAGTTCAGACTCATTTGCTTCAAGGCAAGTGTGGAGTGTGGTGCGAAAGAAGAAGGCAAGAGCTGCTTGCAACGTATTGTTGTTAGGGTTGCGCTTTCAAGAGAGGTCTTGCTGTTCGATATCTACAGATTACCGCCTGGAGGAACAGGATCGCGAGGTGGAGGGATATTGTAGACCTCGTTTAGAAGATGGTGCTTCTCCGGCAGATGATAGAAGTAAAAAATTTTCCAGGAAGTTTGGCGGGTTTGTTTCTCGGGTTATCATATTGTGCCTCCCATAATTATTCCTTTCTTCGTAATAGCGATCCCTGTGAAAATGTTGTTCCCCAAATAGGTTGTGATATCCGTAGAGAATGGTATATAAATGACGTGGCCGTCAACCCTTGTGATTGTTAGGTGGTTAAATAAGATTAAAGGTACAACTCAGAGGTGAACAGATTCCACTTATTCCGTGCTAACGGAGGAAGTGTTACAGTTGCTTTAAAATGAGAGTCTCTAAATGGTGTTGCAGTAGGTGTGTTTTGGCAGCACTGAGGGAATAGAGTTTGCACTGGGATAGAATGAAGGTAGCTTTGTTGTAGTCAGTTAATGTCACAGAGACAGTAATGAGTATGCACGGTATAGATATTGTATGTCCCAACGACAGTTCAAAAAAATGACAGGTTTTGTGAAGTAAAAGAATCAAATATCCCTCAGATGAGTGCAAATACTCCCTTTGTTCTAACAACTGAAAGCAGTACCAACTTCAGTAATACAGTAAACCAGCTGACAGGATTCTTAAAATGTCTAATAAAGCATACAGTGTCTGAATTCAACCTCAGATGATTGAGACTTATTAACGGGTTGAAAAACTCAGGCAGTGAAAATAATATGCTAGAGAGTCAGTAGAGTTAATATTAACGCATCAGTTATTAGTTGCAAACTAGTACAGTAATAGAGTATAGGCTGTGAGAGTCTGGCACTTTGAGTATATAAACACAGTCACCAGGGCCGTTGCAAACTGTCAGGTCTTAGTTAGCACTGGCCTCTCTGCCCTGGCAGTTAAGACTGTTGTGAGGTTGCACCTGATGTTTTCCAGGGCCTGGTATTTCAGCAGCAGTGGGGATTAGATGAAGCTGGTAAGTCAGATCTTGAATTGCACCAACTAAGTAGCCCGACCTGATGCATTGATCCCCCTTGCAGATCAGATAAATCTCATTTATTGCAGGCAGGAGTAAAGGGTGAAGGGCCACATGGGGCTTAAAAAAAGACACTGACTGTCAGAAATGGTGGGACCCTGGATGGGGGCAGACTCCCCAAAAGCCTTTGAGAAGGTATGTGCCACTGCAAATGTCCCAAAGCAAGTCCCTTATATCTCTTTTTGCTCTGCTGCCTCATGCATGTTCATTTGCAGGCAGAGGAGAAGTTTGAGTAACTGCACGGGCCTTTGTGAAAACTCTGGTAATCTCGGGGGATTTTTGATTGAGATGGCCTTTTTGCTCGTTTTTTTTCCCTAATCAGAGAGGGCAACGGTGTCCAAAAAGACTGGATATGTGGGCTTATTTGAGCAAATTTGACTGCTTCAGAGGAGCTCACAGGGAATTTTTGCTACAGTCCATCCAGGCCACCCCCCTCAAGTATTTTTTTCTAAGACAACAGTTTGCTAAGACCCCCATGACAACCCAAAAAGCTTTTAAATTTTGGGGAAAAATAAAGCTTTTTGGGGTTAAATGAGAATGTTTTTGGAAGTAAAAAACCTGATCCAGCATAAAAACCTCAACCATCTGTGAAACAGGGTGGTGGTAGTATCATGGTTTGGCCTTTTATTGCATCTGGCCAAAATATCATTGAAAAAAAATGAATTCTGAATTATAACAGTAAATTCTTAAGGACATCTGTCTATGAGCTGAATCTCAACAGAACATGGGACATGCAGCAAAAAAAACCCCCCAACACACAAGTCATTTTACCACAGAAGGTAAATGAAAACCATTTTAAATTTTTTGGAATGGTCAACCAAATACAGAGTTTAAATCTAGAAAAATTTTAGGGTAAAAATTCCCTCTAAAAAATGTGCATGACTAACGTTATAGCAAAAATGCAAATATAGATGTACAAGGGGGCCAAACCACATACTGAAAGCATAGGTTCACATATTTTAGCCATTCACAGATACAGTTAGGTCCATATATATATGGACACTGACACAAATTTTGTTTTTGCACCTGTTTACTGAAACATATTCAAGTTATAGTTATATAATGGACATAGACATATATCTAGACTTTAAACTTCATTTGGGGGGTATCCACTTTAAAATTAATAAAGGTTTTTAGGAGTTTCAACCCTTTAAAAAATGTGCCCCCTTTTTTAAAGGGCCCAAAAAGAAATTGGACAAAAAAAAATTTTAAAAAAAAGTTAATTTTCTAATACTGGGTTTTGAAAACCTTTTTTGGCAATGACTGAAGATGAACTATGGAAATCACCAATGCTGTGTTTCCCCCTTTTTAATGCCGAAAGGGCCTTTACTGCACGGTTTTCATTGCTGTTTGTTTGTGCTTCTTCCTTTCTAAAGTTTATTTTTTAACAAGTAAAAATGCTGCTAAATTTGGGGCTGAGACAGGTGACTGATTTTGGCCTTTCAAGTTTTATTCCACTTCTTTCCTTTAATAAACTCCTGGGTTGCTTTGGCTTTATGTTTTGGGTCATTGTTCATCTGTATTATGAAATGTCTACCAATCAGTTTGACTGCATTTGGTTGGATTTGAGCATACAGTATGTTCTGAATGCTCCCCAGGATATAAGTGCATCAATTCCAAATCTCCCATAAAAAAAGATGCATGAAAGAAATACAGGGGTTCACGCACGGTGCAAGCCACTCATAGCCTCAGGAAAAAAAATGCTAGATTGGACTATGCAAAAAAAAAATCTAAAAAAGCCGCACATTCAGAAGAACTTTTTTGGGAAAAATGAAACCAAGATCAACCTCTACTACAATGATGGAAAAAAAAAAGATACCACATCATCTGTAAAACACGGCGGAGGCATGTGATAGTTTGGGGTGCAGGGCTCCATGGTACGGGTCCTATTTTTTTATTGATGAGAACACAGGAAAAAGAAACAGCCAAATGAATTCAGGGGAATTTCAGAGACATACTGTTGTTCAAATCCCCCAAATGGGGGAAATGATTGGTCGGTTTCATAAACAGATGACAATGACTTAAATGAAAAAAGTAAAGCAAAAAGGTTTTTATTAAAGCAAAGCAGTGGATTTTCTTGAAAAACCAAACAGTCCCGATCTAAACCCCAATTGAGCGCATTTCCTTGTACAGCTATATTTCGACAAAAAGGCCCACAGACAAACCAACGAAAACCGCTGCAGTAAAGACCGGCAGGGCATTAAAAAAAAGGAAACGGGTTTTAAAGTCCAGATTCAAACTTCGGGCAGTCATTACCAAAAAAGGGGTTTTTTAAACCAATATTAGAAGTAACATTTTTTTTTACAATTATTTAATTTGTCCAATTACTTTTGGGTTTTTAAAAAACAGGGGGGAAAGTTAAGCACTAAAAACTCCTAAGCCCTTGACAAAATTTTTAATGTAGATCCCCTCAAATGAAAGCTGAAAAGTTGACTTTATGTCCATGCCATAATATAACTATAACTTGAATTGTTTCAGAAAAACCGGTCAAAAAACAAAACTTGTGTCAGGCCAAATATTAGGACCTAACGTTTTTGGTTTGGATCATTTTCCCTCCTCAAAAAATGAAAAATTTTTACATTTTTTTACTTAGTGTTTCAATTTGGGTTCTCTTTATCCATTTTGTAAAAATCTTATGGGGTTTTTTAGGAAAAATTTTATGCAGAAATATAGAATATTTTGAAGGGTTCACAAAATTTCAATGACCACTGTAGAATACCAAGTAAAAAAAAGCAAAGGAATGGACTTAAATATTTGAATACTGACAGCTTGTCCTTTCAAAACTCTTTTTCTTAAATTACACTGCATGATTTTGTTCCTGTTGAATTGTCCCCCGGGAGAAATTGTAATGTATTTGTGGTTTCTTTTTCCCTTGATATGTGAAAGTGTAATGAAATACAGGGGATTCAGAAGGGTAATTCTTTTTTTATAATGGCGGGCACAAAACTAAAAAAAATATCCTACACTAGAGGAAACATAACAACAAGAAGGGGAAAGGTCACAGAAAATACCTATTTGTTTTATGTTAAACACATTTTTAAAATTTTGTTGATTTTTTTTTAAGTTTCCCATATCAATCAATATTTTCCAAAAAATCCCGAAAAATTCTTTTTCACTTTGGCCATTAGGCCTAAAAAATTTTTTAATACTTCCTGTTCTGTAAGAAAAAATTTCAGAGTCTCCTTTCTGTAAGTATGGCAGGACAAAACTCAAAACGCCACCATTCACAATAGGCGATGCACAGCTCCCCCCTTTCCCCCTCCTTACCAAAAACTTCTTCCGTGGTCACAGAGCATCCAAGAAAACTCTTTGTAGAAGTCAAGGACTATCCCGTTACAGGTCCCAGTCCCTAAACGCTGTAAGCAGTCTCTAAAATGCTGCTAAAACACTCCGCAAATGGCCCCCCCATAATCAAATACAAAAACAGAATTTAAATATCTACAGTCAGAAATTTAAAAAAGATAAAAAACTTAATATACTTTAAATTTTGCAGCCTGTTCAAAGGGAAAAAGGATTTATAGGGTTTTTTAAAAGGGCATAGATGCACACGAGAGAACAAAAATTTTTCCCCCTTATAAAATCACTGGTTAAACCACAATGGAATATTTGGGGTAATTTTGGGGACCATTTTCACAGGAAAGACTTGAGAGTTTAACAGGGACAAAGGCGGGCAACAAAAATAAAAATGGACTGGGGGGACTGCAAATCCAAAAGATTAAAGTTAGGGGTTTTTTAGTTTAATAAAAAAGGCTTCGGGGACATAAAAATAGTTTAAATACATCAAAGGTCAATAAAGAGTCTCTCCCAGATTTTTATACCAACTGTATCAAGAACAAGGGGGGGTCCTCTACTCAGAGGAAAGAAATTTTATATAGACATAGAAAGGGGTTCTTTTTCGTAAGAGCTGGACTGGGAACTTCTCCAGAGGACTTGCATGGGGACCCTTTATTTTTTTCAGAATTTTAAAAAAGGGGCCCGGATGATTTTTAAGTGAATAAAAAAACAAATAGTGACCAGGATTTTGGAAAGGGGCTTTAATTCAAAATTTATTCTGTTGCCAGATTGGGGCGGGGAGGTTTTTTTCCCTAAAAAGAGGACATTTGGTTCACCTCATGGGGGTTTTTGCCTTCCTCGGATCAACACTGAGGGGGGCAAAAGGCTGAACTGGATGGACATCTGTTTTTGTTTTTTTGGGCTTTAAAAACTATGTAATTATGTAACTATGTAAGAAGAAAAGAATATGTATCTTTATCTGGTTTTAATTAGTGAAAAAAAGGCAATAGGTTCCCTTTAAGCCTACTAAGGTCTTGTTCCCACCTACACAGGTGACACCAATGTGTATAGATAACACAGTATCTACCATTCACAATAGGAGATAGTCATAGCTCCCCCTCTCCACCTCCCTGCACACTAACCTCTTCTCAGGTCTCAGAGCATGCCCTAGACCTCTCCTATAGAAGTCAATGGGTCTGCTCCTGATCACAATCTCCTATGCGCATGAAGCTGCAATAAAGCTGTTCCCTGGCTCCGCAGCCATCCACCGCGATCTTTAATGTCCCAAGTTGATAGGAGTTGCTAAGCTATTGGACCACCACATCTCTGTCCTACTGCTGCTTGCCGCTGTCCTACTGCAAGGAGCACTTCCACCCATGGTCCTCTTCTCAGCTTCCACCCTGGTTACAACACACGCTGATGGGCGTGAGGGCCTGATGGATGTGACCATCACATCCATCAGGGCTTAGCGTCACCGCCACATTCAGTGCCACGGCGAGGTGTGAATGTGAGTCAGTAACAATAGTATATGAAAAAGCTGCCTGGGGGGCATATAAACGCCTACAGGGGGGCAGTAATTAAAGCCTAAGGGAGGACATAGGCAGACCCACTGGGGGAATGTAATTAATACCTTACTGGGGGACTTATATTAAAACCTACTGGAAAATTACAAAAACCTACAGGGGGACATGTATATTAATGCCTATGGGAGGACATATGTGCAGACCTACTGGGGGACATGTATATTAATACCTACTGGACATTTTGCCCCTAGCAACCACTCCAAATTCAGTAGGTTTAGTTCCAAGTACAAGGCCTGCCTCGGAGACATATTGCTTCTAGCAACCAATCCGAATTCAGTTTTCATTTTACCAGAGTAGACAAGAGCAGGATTCTGGTTGCTATGGGCAACAAGGTCTCAAAAATCTTTGTAGGGGCCCCAAATTTCGCGACACTGCCCAATGAGTTTGGGGGAATTCCCATCTTTGCCTTATCCTTACTGCAAAAACATGTTTTAATTTTTGATTAAAAGTGTTTTTATCGTGTAAAAGCAGGAAAACATAAAAAGTTTTCACATTGGGGATTTCTTAATCGTATTGACCTGCTGAGTAAAGCTAGCATGTCATTCACGGTGACCGTTGCAAAAAATAAAAAACACTACCAGGATTACTGTATTTTGTTCAAAATGCCTCACAAAAACCTGAATAAAAAGTGATCAAAGTGGTAACAACTCTAGTTAAGTTGACTCTGCAATGCATACTGATGCAATTATAAAACAGAAATATTAAAATAGATGATTGAGAAGAGCTTAGTACTAGACTCTGGGGACTAAATAAAACATCTCTCTATATGCTGTGAAATACAGCTCTGGCATGATGGCTGCCCCCATAATCAAATACAAAAACAGAATTTAAATATCTACAAAATTAAAACAGATAAGAAACTTTAAGAAACTTTAAATTGTATTGGTTTTTAAATTTGTGAAAAAAAGGGGATAGAATTTCCCCTTTTTTTGTTTATTAAGGGGCCCTTTTTCCCCCTATATCTGTTTAAGTTAGTAGATTAAAAAATTATATGCCTTCACCAGCATATCTAGCTGTAATTGACCCAATAATCTGTCTTTAACTGCACTTGGTCTACTTTGCACAGATTTACATTTTATTTAACACATACAGAATAAAATCTACTTGAAACCAACATCAAAAATATCTAAAATATCAGCTTCATTGTCACAGTTTGCATTGAAATTATTATCTCCTGTGACCATGTGGTAAATAGGACTTGTGTAAATGACTTTACAGGTTGACACAAATTCAAAATACCATGGGTTCATCTATTAAAGGGCTTCTTTTACCCCTGCAGGTGATTTATTCCATTATCTATCCCAAGGCAACTATAGGTGGTAACAAATATCTATCTGAAACCTAACAATATCATTGTGGATACAACCTATCAATGGAAGGACATTATTGCCTGGAAGTAGCAATAGAGACATGTTTTTAAACATATTGGGCGACATGTATGAAGGGGCTTTACGCCTGTTTTCTGGCGTACACTGCGCCTCCCAGCCCGAATCCCGCTGTCGGACGCAGCGATCGGCACTTTCGGCTGCGGCCCGCATGAAGGGGCGGGCAGTGGATGGGCAGGGGCGCGGTGGGGCGCGGTGTAGGCGTTACGGGGTGGGACGCGGCGCCCTCGTATAGTCCGAGGAATGTACCATCGCGGCTCGCCAAATCGCGGCGCTCGGCAGCTCCGACAAGCAGACCTGGTTTTTTTTGGTCTAAATCCTCCGGCCGAGGCGAAGTGAAGCAGGATCGGAACATGCGAGGAAGCGGATCGACTTCTGGACAGAAGTCTCGGCGCTCCGCTCCGTGCAGCAGGAGTGTGATTCCCGAAAAAATCGCCTTTATAAAGGCGGAAAACAGTGTCAGAAAAGAGCTGAATGTACAAAATACACATAATAAAAAAAAACAACATTTTCCCAAACTCTAGAACGGCACAATATCAAGAAATATGATATTGGAAATTGCCGGGAAATACAGTAATTCAAATTCTGAAACCTATTCTCAATTGGTCGGCATAAACCAGCCAATCCGAATAGGAGCGACAAAGTCCCATTCTATCCTATGGAGGAGTTTGGACCAATCAGAATCCACGGCGGGATAATTCAAAATACAGTAAAAAGACAGAAAAGAGCTGATTGGCTGAGCTAGCGGGAGCTTGGCTATCCCAGCCAATCAGAGCGCGAGCTACTTCTCCCATAATAGTCTATGGAGAGATGGGCGCACTGAATCTCTGCGCTCAGCGCCGTGCGGCATGAAGTATTAATAAAAAAAAATATTTTTATTAAGTGTAATACATGATCAGATAAAGAGCAGAACAATTGTATAAAAATAAAGCAGTTAAAAACCGAACAAGCGTTTGTCGCCGAGACCGGCGCTACATAGGGAATTGCCATAGAGAGAATTGCCGGGAAATACAGTAATTCAAATTGTTTAAGCTATTCTCATTGGTCGGCATAAAACCGCCAATCAGAATAGGAGCGACAATGTCCCATTCTTCCTATGGAGGAGAATTGACCAATCAGAATAGGAGCGACAAAGCCCATTCTAGCCTATGGAGACAAATGGACCAATCATATTCAAAGGCAGGACAGTTCAAAATACAGTAAAAAGGCAGAAACGAGCTGATTGGTTGAAGCAGCGGGGGCTCGTCCAGCTTAGCCAATCAGAGCACGAGCTACTTTCTCATAGAGTTCTATGGGGAAAAGAAATTCTGAGCGAGCTCTGTGATTGGCTAATTTCAAAGAGCCGCTGTAATTTGGACCAATGGGAGAGCGAGCGACGCTCCTATGGGTTTTGTAATGCAATCTGAAATCAAACTGTATATGGCCGAAATCACATTATAACACTACACAAGTTATCACAATGTGTATATAAGGAATCCTAATATGTGGCTAACGAAAAAAAAAATTAATTCCCTAAAATCATATTTTTTTCTTTATTTTCGATGCACCCATACTATTGATCCTTGGCTAACGAAAATAAAGAAATAAACATGATTTTAGGGAATTAATATTTTTTTTTCGTTAGCCACATATTAGGATTCCTTTTATATACACATCGTGACAACTTGTGTAGTGTTATAATGTGATTTCGGCCATATACAGTTTGATTTCAGATTGCATTACAAAACCCATAGGAGCGTCGCTCACTCTCCCATTGGTCCAAATAAGCGCGCCTCTTTTAACTTAGCCAATCACAAACCATTTGTTTTCTCCATAGAACTCTATGAGAAAGTAGCTCGCGCTGTGATTGGCTGAGCTAGGCGAGCCCCCGCTAGCTCAGCCAATCAGCTCTTTGCAGCCTTTTTACTGTATTTTGAACTGTCCCGCCGTGGATTCTGATTGGTCCAAACTCCTCCATAGGCTAGAATGGGGCTTTGTCGCTCCTATTCTGATTGGTCTAAACTTCTCCATAGGCTAGAATGGGACTTTGTCGCTCCTATTCTGATTGGCCGAGCTAGGCGAGCCCCCGCTAGCTCAGCCAATCAGCTCTTTGCAGCTTTTTACTGTATTTTGAACTGTCCCGCCATGGATTCTGATCTGGTCCAAACTTCTCCATCGGCTAGATTGGGGCTTTGTCGCTCCTATTCTGATTGGTCTAAACTCCTCCATAGGCTAGAATGGGGCTTTGTCGCTCCTATTCTGATTGGCTGGTTTATGCCGACCAATGAGAATAGGTTTCAGGATTTGAATTACTGTATTTCCCGGCAATTTCCAATATCATATTTTTTGCTATTGTGCCGTTCTCGAGTTTGGGAAAGTGATTTTATTTTTTAAGAAGTGTATTTTGTACATTCAGCTCCTTTCTGACACTGTTTTCCGCCTTTATAAAGGCGATTTTTTCGGGAATCACACTCCTGCTGCACGGAGCGGAAGCGCCGGGCTTCTCGTCGCGATCTTCGATCCGCTTCCTCGCATGTTCCGATTCCTGCTTCACTTCGCCTCGGACGGAGGATTTAGACCCAAAAAATGTAGAACGACCTTTTATAAAGGCAATATTTTTGCTTCATATTCCGCACCGACATCTGGAATGATTTCTCGCCGATCAGCCGGTCTCGCATCGGGACAGATTCTCGGCGCAGTCCCGCCTGGCGCCTAAGTCCCGCACTGCACCCCACACACTGGCGAGGCGCGGCGGACTTTACCCGCATGTATGAGTGCACTTCCTCGGACGGCGAAGCATAGGCGCAGCGCCGCACAGCGCCCAAGTCCCCGCACTTCGCCTCATACGCTGGCGAGGCGCGGTGGACTTTACATGACATGTATGAGCGCCGCCCGGCCGCGACAAAAATCAGGCCCAGATACCGCCGGAAAACTGTAGGAAAAGGGCGCCGCGACCCGGCGGGATTCATACATGTGGCCCATTGTTTTGTCCATGCTACAAGTAAGAGCTTTGTAGCTCTAAATACATTAGGATTGGCCATTTTATTTTTTGCTATGTTTTTAACTACAGGCAGTCCCCGGGTTATGAGCTGGATAGGGACTGTAGGTTTGTTCTTAAGTTGAATTTGTATGTAAGTCAGAACTGCGCAAAGTTTTGGCATATGACTATTCATACATCTGTTAAACAGGGCTACAACAGTTTTTTGGCTCAAAGTACACCAGCAAACTGGCGCAACCCCATTCATACATGTCCCCCTTGATATTATAGATTTTGTATCCAAAAGAGGATGTTCTTCCGACAGTGCAATCTGAACAAGGCCCCAAAGATTCTGCACGAGACAATAAAATAAGAGAGCAACCCTCTGAATATAAAGAATTTGCGGATGTATGCGGCAAACAGAATGCAGACAAGCTCCCCCCACACCGACCCTACGATTGCCCCATAGAGTTACTTCTGGGTGCACTCATACCCTTTGGTAACATCTATCCTCTGTCAGGTCCTGAATTAAAAGCCCTCAAGGACTACATAGAGGAAAATCTGGCTAAGGGGTTCATCCATCCATCTTCCTCACCAGCAGGGGCTCCCATATTTTTGTTAAAAAGAAGGACGGTTCTTTAAGACCTTGTATAGATTATAGAGAACTTAATAAAATTACAATAAAGAATCGTTATCCTATACCACTGATCCCTGAACTTTTGGAGAGAGTGCGACATGCGAAGATTTGTTCCAAATTAGATCTACGAGGTGCTTACAACCTGGTTCGTATCAGATCTGGGGATGAATGAAAGACGGCTTTTAGGTCACGTTACAGACATTTTGAATATTGTGTTATGCCTTTTGGCCTTTGTAATGCCCCTGCCACCTTTCAACATCTCGTCAATGACATCTTCAGAGATCTCCTGGATCAATTCATAGTCATCTACTTGGACGACATCCTGATTTTCTCCAACTCGATGGAGGAACACCAGCGACATGTGTAACTTGTTCTGGAGCGGCTAAGAGAGAACCAACTCTACATTAAGATTGAAAAATGTGAATTCCATCAGACCGAGATCCAATTACTTGGCTATGTTATTTCACCTCATGGTCTACAAATGGACTCTAGCAAGATCAAAGCAATAGTAGACTGGCCTACTCCCGGAAACAAAAGATGTGCAACATCTCATATGTTTCGCCAATTTCTATAGACGTTTCATTAAGAATTTCTCGGAAATAATTTCTCCGATTACACAGTTGACTAAGAAGAAAAATGCTTTTGATTGGTCACCTCAAGCACAAGAATCCTTCTCTATTCGAAGGCCAAGTTCACTACAGCCCCTGTATTAGTTCATCCCAACCCAGAACTCGCCTTCATTGTGGAAGTGGATGCTTCAGACTGTGCTGTAGGGGCCATACAGAGAATGGGAGACAAAAGTTTATTGCATCCTTGTGCTTTTTACTCCCGACGTTTATCATCTGCTGAGAAGAATTATGATGTGGGGAATAAAGAGCTGTTAGCTATTGTTGCAGCCTTTAAGGAATGGAGACATCATCTTCAAGGAACCTCACAACAAATGATAGTTTTAACGGATCACCATAATCTGGAATTCGTGAGATCTGCCAAGTATCTATCTCCTCGCCAAGCTCGTTGGAGTATTTTTCTCAACTAATTCAACTTAATGGCAAGGCAGATGCTCTATCAAAAATGTTCTCCAGTGATTCCACACCTGCTATTCCACCTAAGACCATTGTTCCTGAGTCTAATGTTGTGGGAGTAATTCATAATAAGGACTTGCTCAAGGAGATAAGGGAGGCCTATAACACCAACTCCTTACTGTGCCAACCACCTGATGATGTACAGTTGGTACTTAAGTACAAGATGTGGACCCATAAGCAGCAGCTTTATATACCCGAAACAGTAAGATTGAAGATTCTGAAGCTAGCCCATGACTCCAAGATTGCCGGTCACAAAGGAGTGCAGAAGACACAAGAATTTTTATCCCAATTCTTTTGGTGGCCCAATTATCTACAGGATGTGAAGAAGTATGTAACATCATGTGACATCTGGTCTAGATGCAAGACTCCACATTCTTCACCCTTGGGTCTATTACTTCCTTTGCCGGTCCCCTCTCGCCCCTGGGGTTCGATTTCCATGGACTTCATTGTAGATCTACCTATCTCTAAAGGGAAAAAATACAATTCTCGTGGTAGTTGACCGACTCACCAAGGCTGCACATTTCATCCCATGTACTGGTCTACCCTCTGCCAAAGACACTGCGGATCAGAATGTGTTTCATCTTCATGGAGTTCCTGATGAAGTTATCTCAGATCGTGGGGTGCAGTTTACATCAAAATGTTGGCGGAGTTTTTGCTCAGCACTTGATATTGACATTAATCTATCGGCCGCCTTTCATCCACAATTTAATGGACAGACTGAACGCACAAATCAGACTCTTCGATACTATGTTTCTTATTTACAAGATGATTGGGTTGATCTGCATCCTATTGCTGAATTTTTGTACAATAATTCCCAAAATGACTCCACCAAACAGACTCCTTTCTTTGCAAATTTGGGGTACCATCCAAGTATTCTTCCGAAATTCCCTGCTGTTCCACATATTCCAGCTGCCACGGAAAGGATCTCTGCACTACAGCAAAATTTACAATTACTAAAGGAAAGACTAAGAGAGGCTCAAGAAAGCTACAAGAAAGAAAAATAGGCAGGATAAACGTCGTAAAAACCACACCAACTTTTTCAAGTGGGGGATAAGGTATGGTCTTTCACCAAAAATTTGAAACTTAGGAGTTCTTCACCAAAACTGGGACAGAAGTTTGTTGGGCCATATAAGGTCATCAAAATAATCAGTACAGTATCTGTTGCGGCTAAAAACCCACCATTTCTGAAGATACCGTCCTGTGTTTTCATGTTTCTTCTACTAAAGCCTCCGTGTCTAATCCCTTTCTGGGACGTGTTCCTCCCTCCTCCTGATGCAGAGAATATTGATGAGCAAGAACAGTTTGTTGAGGAGAAAATCCTGGACTCGAGAATTTTCAGGAATAAGCTGCAGTACCTCATTAAGTGGCAAGGTTATGGATTGGAAGAAAGTTTGTGGGAACCTTTGAGTAATATCAATGCTCCGTGACTGATCAAACAAATACCAATCAAAGTACAGTCAGGAATAACCAAGGCCGCTGTTGAGGTGGAGGTAATAAAGGAATCTCTCAGCTATACCTAGGAACATGCAAACTGTTGTTTGCCCTAAAGTTTGCCCTCAGCTCAAGATGGGTGGATCGTGGTCCTTCAGCTGGATGTGCCACTTGATTCCTGATCCTGGTACCAATAAAAACTCCTCAAGCAAGTGCCACATGTCTTGAGTATGTGCTTAGCCTCCAGCCTTTCAGTCCTCCTCGCCTTGAAACTTGCCGTCCAGGCCTTGTTCCTCCTTCCTAGCCAGTTTAATCTGAGCTATCCTATTATGCTCTGCGGTGCTCCACTGTCATCCCTCTAATCTCCTTCTGACCCAAGCAAGCAGGCCCAATACCTACCTGGACCAACGTCACTATCCCACCGCTGCCTCCCGTGTGGTTTATAAACCTTGCCCTTGCCATCGGATTTCCAGCAGTATACACCAGTATCGTGACAGTATGTGTAGGTTTTGTACCATTTTCTGTCTTTAAAGGGGTTGTCTCACTACAAAGAATAGCTTTCAAAATGTACAGAACACTAAATGAAGTTTTTGTTAAGCAGCTACAAATGATTTTATCATGTTCTGAGGGATCTCAGGTTTCCCAAGTGGCCGACTCGTGTACTCCTTCTCCCCTGCTGTTTGTTCTATCTGATAGCAGGGAGTGACATCATCAACAGCAAAGTTTGCAGCCAGCCAGTTGAGCTGTGTGTATAGTCTGATCTTTCAGCACAAAGAGACAGAAAATTACCTACTGTTTACATTAGCTTCAAGGAAGCTTCTCCAGACCGTCAGGGAAGGTAATTATTTATTTAATCTAGACTAATAAACAGAAAAGTCTGAATACATGGAGCTCATATGATAATTACACACAGCTTGACCAGGAAGTGACAGAGCAAAGCAGCATTATTTCATTCATGCATCCTATGAAACTTTGAGATGAGACAACCCCTTTAATTCCAATAAATCTGTCCCCCATTTCTCACCATTTTTTTTTTTAAACGGCAAGTGACAATATGCCATTTTTTGCACCACAAAAGAGGTGAAGATTGATCGTCCAATCTCCTCTATAGTGTCACCTTTAGCACCTGGAGGACATTTATGAAAACTGTCTAGGTCTGAGATTTTCTTAGTTGCCCATAACTCGTATCTCATTTTTTCGAGCACTATATGAAATGAAAAGGGTGTGCGGATTGTTTGCTGTGGGCAACAAAGAAAGTCTTAGAACTAGACCGTTTTCATACATGTGGCCCCTAATCCTGAAATGACAAACTTTAAGTCAGAGGCAAATAGGCATTTCCAGACTGGGAGATTTAAGGATAATGGGGCACCTCACCTTTATTATGGCAACTCTGGCGCTATTAGGAGCAAAATACTGGTGTACATGTATTACACCAATTTATGTGTTTTAGACCAGGGGTCCCCAACCGTCGGTCCACGGACCGGCACCGGGCCTTAGTGCGTCCCCTGCCGGTCCGCGGCGCCGGCTTACACAAGATGCCGGGCCTCCCTGTGACTTAGGCCGTCGGTTGGCATCTTCTCTGCGCACCCGCTTGTAATCCGGCCAGCGCAACATAGTCAGCTTCGCACATCGTGGCGGCTGCATCGTTTACAAGGGAAAGCAGGAGCGGTGCATTACCACCCCTGCTTTCCCTCTCGCTGTAGATGCTGCGCTCACTGAGCTCCGCATCTGCAGCAATTAGCGGCGCATGAGTGTGATGCAAGGTCATGACGTCAACACCCTGTCCGGCGGGTCTCCGCCCGGAGTAGCTTCTCTGCAGGAACCTTGCAAGGTGAGTAACGGTCCCTCTATCTTCTCTCTCTTTTTTTTTTTTTTTTTTTTAAAATCTAACCTGGCAACCTGCAAGTTAATGGTGCATACTACTGAGATGGGGCATACTACTGGGGGGCATACTACAGGAGGGGGTCATACTACGGGGGGCCTACAACTGAGGCGGCAACTACTGATGGTGGCATACTACTCTACTGGGGGGGCTACTACTGGGGGGTGGCCTACTACTGGGGTGGCATACTACTGAGGGGCATACTACTGGAGGGCATACTACTGGGGGGCATACTACTGAGGGGGGCATACTACTGGGGGGGCAAACTTTCTGATGGGCATACCTACTGAGGGGCAATACTAACTGAGGGGGCATACATAACTGAGGGGGCAAACTACGAGGGGGCCAAACATAACTGTGGGGGCATACTACAGAGGGCATACTTTTTTACTGGGGGGCATACTACAGAGGGGGCATACTACTGAGGGGCATACTACTGAGGGGGCATACTACTGGGGGTCATACTACTGAGGGTGGCATATTCCTGGGTGGCATACTTCTGGGGGGGCATACTACTGAGGGGGCATACTACTGGGGGGGCATACTACTGAGGGGGGCATACTACTGGGGGACATGTTACTGGAGGTCATGTTGCTGGGGCCCATATTACTGGGGGGCATTTGACTGGGGGCCATATTACTGGAGGGGGCATATTAGTGGAGGTGCATATTAGTGGAGGTGCATACTTCTGGGGGCTCATATTACTGGAGGGGGAATGTATTTATCTATCATTAGTGGAGGGGGCATGTATTTATCATTACTGGAGGGGCTGTATATATCGGTGGGTTATTACAGGTAGGGGGCATTGTATATATCTAACTATCATTTACTTGGAGGGGGCCATGTAAATATCTATTAACTGGAGGGGCATGTATTTAATCTTATTACTGAGGGGGCATGATATAATCTAATTACGAGGGGGCATGCATTATCTATTACTGATGGGGCATGTATATATCTATCATTCTGGATGGGGGGCTGTATTTTTAATTCCTTATTACTGGAAGGGGGCATGTTATATATCTTAATACTGGAGGGGGCATGTATATATCTATTACTGGAGGGGGCATGTAATATCTATTACTGGAGGGGGCATGTATTTATCTATCATTACTGGGGGGGCATGTATATATTGCTAATACTGGAGGGGACATGTATTATCATTTACTGGAGGGACATGTATTTTATCATTGCAGGAGTGGGTCATATAAAATCAATTACATTGGAGGGGGCAATGTATTTATCATCATTACTGGAGGGCTATGTATATATCTATTACTGAGGGGGCATGTATATATAATTACTGGCGGGGGCATGTATAATATCTATTACTTGAGGGGTGCATGTATAAATATCTATCATTACGTGGATGGGGCATGTAATTTATCTAACATTACTGGAGGGGGCATGTATAAATCTATTTACTGGAGGGGGGAATGATATATCTATCATTACTGAGGGGCATGAATTTATCTATATTACTGGAGTGGACATGAATTTAACATACTGGAGGTGACATTTATTTATCATTACTGGAGGGGGCATGTATTTATCGTATTACTGGAGGGGGCAATGTATTATCTATTACTGAGGGGACATTGGTGCATGTATTTAATCTTAATACTGGATGGTGCATGTAGTAAAACTATTAACTGGAGGGGGACATGATTTATCATTGCTAACATGGGGCATATATCTCTATAAATATAAGAGGCTAATTACATATGTATATTATATACATGTATAATGCTGATCCACTATTTCTGCAGACTGATTGTAAACTCTGTGGATCATCATTGAGTAATTATGATGCTGAACCCACAGAGCTGACAGTCGAGTCTGCGTTATAAGATACTGGTTACCCCATACTATACCCCGAAAATTACAGTAACACACTTTATTGGTTTTTTTTCTTTTGAAAAGATTATATACTCCAACCCAACCCGCCCTCCATAGACCCCGCCCCCAATAAACCTCCCCCCCCCCCGCCCCCACAGGGCCGATGAAAATTGTCTTTGTGTAAAACCAGTCACTGGTGGAAAAAAGGTTGGGGACCGCTGTTTTAGACAGTTTCTAGGCACTTCTGTGCCTCATCCGACAAATGAGGTGGAGAACTCAGTTTAGGGGTGTGGCTTGGCACAGAACACTATTCACCAAAATAATGCTCCAAAACAATTGGCGCAGTTAGTGAAATAAAGTAAGACAACTAAACTAAGGTGCAAACTCAGGCTAGACAGTCTAATCATTGGCCAGATTTATTAACACTATAAATAAATAGGAAGCAATTAAAAGAGTGGATTGAGTGCTAAGGTTTACACTGTCTTGCCATTAGACAGTATTGATTAATTTGCCTCCTAACTTTTTTAAATAATTATGGCCATTACCTCTAATTACCATATTGTCCATCAATGAATTTTTTTTTTACCTTGTAAGCTGGTGAACGACTGTGGAAAACTCATCCAAGGACTATAGGATGGAAATATGACTTGGGGAATGGTTAGTTGTTCACATTTTGGGCAGCAAATCAAAGTCTGTGATCTTCTGAGGCAACCTATGTTCCTCCCAACCCTCAAGGAAGCAGGAGAACCTTTCAGAAATTTTAAATGATAAGATGTTCTGTTGTTGTCATTCTCTTTAGAAATCAGTTTGTAAGATTAATTTATCTTTTTTTGTACTTCTTTAAGCCCTGGTACACCTTTGTTTATTAAAGTAAACCTACAGCCTCCTCCTTATTAAGGGCTCATCTAACTAGGAGGGCACTTTTTACACATAGTGTTTTTGGTGCATTTTTGACACATTTTTATGCAGTTTATTTATTCACACACAAAAAAAAAAAAAAAACGTCAAAAATGCAAAAAAAAACTGCAACAATAATAAACATTCAGCAATTAACTGAGATTTTGGGCCACATGTATGAACCTATTTAGGTCTAAAACTCACTTTTTCCCCATAGGTTACTATGGGCAAAAGAGTGAGTTTTAGACCTAAACAGTTTTCATACATGTGGCCCTTTGTTTTTACTGTAGGCTTAGCATATGGCCACATAGCAAGTGTAAAATGCTGATCGGAGTCTGTTTACTTTATTGTCTTTTGAATGGTTTTGGGGACGGTTCTGTCCACGGTGTGCTTATTTGGCCATACCCCTTAATTATTGAATAGCACACCTTCCTCCCGAAAACCGGGCAAAAGATTGTGCATGTTCCGAGTTTTTCAGAAAGCCAGCAGTGTAAAGTAGAAAACTGTGTAGTGTAGACTACTGGGCGGATTTTCTATTAAAGTCTGTGGGGATGGTTGACAGTCGGTTTTCAGATGGTATGTGGGCATACCCTTAGCAACCTGTACTTTAGGGTAGGAATATACAGAACATTTTTGACAGTGTTTTAAATCACCTGTAAATTGAGTCTGCTTGGTAAGTGGCAGCACCAATTTGCAGGTCAACACTAACAAAACTGCAAAGCCAGTAATCAATTATTGATGCTATGGTAATGTCGGCACAGTTCTGCTGGTGTTGAAATATCAGATGGTGTAGATCACTTATCAAGCAAATTCAAATCATTGGTTCAGATTACTGCAGTGGTTTTTGGCCACAATTAACTCATGCTGTGTGTTCCTGCTCTTATGATCATTCTGTTCCTCTTATTGTAATTAGTACTTCATGCACTGACTTCCTGTAAGATGGGCAAGTGTTTATACTCAGTAGCCAATCGAAGGAGGAAGAGCAGAAGGCTAAACCGATAATAAGCCAGGAAGTGTGCTTTAGACCACCTCACACTTCCTCTTAGCACTGTAACTAAATTGTAGTCCGAGATCTCACTCAGCCCTAGTGATGAGGAGCTAAAAAGCAACCATTTAAATATCATCCTATCAGTCAACAGAGGTGCAGTGGGCCGGTTGACTGCCAACCCAGCCCACTGTCCCTGCCTACTTGTGCGTGCTGGCCCTAGATGGCAGACCCCAACTGGACTACAAGCCTTATGCTACTAAGTGCGGGCTGTGTCAGGGGAAGCAGAGGTCCAGAACATCCTGGTCCAGTAACAGTCGGGAACCTAAAAGCCAAGAATCGGAAATCAGAAGAATAACGAGTGACTAGCCAGGGGTCAAAACAAGGACGGTAACGTGGTACAGAATCAGAAGATGATAACGTGGTCAAGAAGCAAGCCGAAGTCTGTAAGCCAGAGTAAACAAATGCACAAGGAAACAATGGATAACGCACGGGGTAACCTTTTACAACCAAAGGCTGACAACACTGAGCAGGTTTAAATGAGCGCCCGACACGCCCCCCCGCAGCCAATTGGTGCAGCCTCCGGGCTCCTCTATTGGCCTGTGTGACACACCCTCTGACCTGATTAGAAGCCGAGCTGTTAATCCTATGCTCATCAGTCTGGCTTCTCCCTGGGTGTGTCGACCGACTAGAGGGATTAACCCATGCAGTGCCTTGCTGCTCCATGGAAGAACCGTGTGCCGTGACAGCATCATAATAATATCAGAAAGGCATCACCTATAAATACACTATCCATTTTGATCTTGCAACTCAACTGGACATATGCTTTAAAGCTTAAAACTTTAATATCATTTATGATGAGAATATTCTACTGGCTCTAAACACTGTGCTAACCCTAACTCTGTTAAATGTTTTGCTACAGCTATGTATAAGTGTTGAGTATTTATCGGCCAAGAACACAGCTGGTATTGGAATCAAGTTGTGAATGTGAGTTTGTAACCTGAGTAGAAGGTGACTGCAAGATTAAGTGAGTGGAAAAGATTAACCTCTTATAGGAGTTAAGATAAGTTATGTTACTGTATGATACTAGGCCCTTTTATGTATTAGAATGGACAGCCATTGTAACAGACTTAACACAGTACATCTATCACTTGAATGGTCATAATTTGAATGTTCATTATATAATTAGGCATGACTTGAAGTTTCAGAGTCTCAATGCAAAATTTGTAACAAGCCCCCACTCCCATATGTAATAATTATTCTGGTGTCTTAGTATGTGGCAAAGGATCTTAGCTCTCCTACAGCAGAAAGCGCAAATAAACTTCTTCATATCTCCTGTAACTTCACCATATAATATAGTATTACATTTGCCATGCAGTGACCATTGAAGTGGAAATATATGGCTATATGGCCCAAAACAACATCCTATGGCAATAACATCTGTGGGTGAGGGAAGAAAGATCCTTAAAGAGGTTGACTCACAACAAAGGTTAGCTTTCAACATATAGGGAATAGTAAATGAAGACATTTTCCAAATAGACTGCTTTGGTTATTTTGATTTGTTGAGGAGATAAGAGATTTTACCGTTTTTCCCCACTCTCTTCTGTTTGACTTAATGGATAGCAGGGAATGAGTCATCAAAGTAATGGCCCATTGCAACACAGTTTAGTAGTAGAGCTTGATTATTATCTGTATCTAACAAAAACCACCAAAAGGGTGATACAAATCAATTTTGTTTACTTTAGCTCTGAAGATTCTTTGGACTTTAGTTAAACATCTCCTGCTCTCATGTAGATGCCCATCAAATATGGAGCTGACATGCTAATCACCCACAGACAACCCCTTTAAGCTTTTATTCCAACATAGTCAATTCTCCTGAGAGGGATTTAAAGAAAAACTGGGGGCCACTACATCAAGTATATAACTCTTTGGGCGAAATGTATGATTTTTGGTGCCCAGACGCCAATTTTATTTCCCGAAATCGTAGTGTAGAATGCGCCTGAATCTATGAACCTGTTATACTGCGGGTCATAAATCAGGTGGATTCTGGCACAAAATTACAATTCATGCTCTACCTGTACCAGCAGTAATGCGCCTGGATGTGCCGTACTGAGGCTATAAATGTGTAGCTTCGTATGATTGTAGAGCGCCCCACCTTCAGTACGCTCCCCAATCTCAGGTGCATTACAAAGTGCCACGGGCGCTTTGTAATGTGCCTGATACTGGAGTGCGCATGATTAAATATGCAGCGAGCAGGGCTTTGGGCTGAATAGACGCCAGAATTCTGGTTCAGCCCTGTTCATATGTGTTGCACTAAATGTAGCCTTAGTGGTGATATGTGTGGATACCCTCTATATTCCTCTCCCTTTTATCTTCATGATCAATTGCTTTTCAATATTTTTAGCTAGTAGTCACATATAGGTAATCTGGTGCAGTTCGTATTCTTTGGATGTTGCATAATACTGTTCTCATTTGTTTAATTCAGTGTAAAATCTGGTGTATAATGTAATACTAGCTATATAAACTGGTAACATACATCTGTTCTCTATGTTTGTATTATCATTCAGAATTTGTCACTTGCATCTCATACTTATTTCATTTCTGGACTGCAGCAAAGCTACTTTTCATTTGCTTAGAGGGAGTAATAGTTTCTGTATTTTGTGGGAAGAGTTGAAGGGCTTTTTTCATTACAAAGATGAGTTTTTAACATGTAGGAACTGGTAAATAAAGACTTTTTTCAAATACATTGCTTTGTTTGTTTTGCTTTGTTGGGGGGATAAGATAGATTTTGCATGCTCTGAGTGCATACAGGTTTCTCTGGTTATCGACTTGTTCTCCCCTTCTCTCTCTGTTCTTTGTCTTATCTGAGAGCAGTGAGTAATGTCAGCACACAGGACGGCTGGCAGTTTCAGAGCAGAGTGTGTTATCTCTAACAAACAAAGGTATAGATAACATCTCCTGCTCTCCTATCAGTGCAATTAGAAGAGTTGTGAATACAGAGCTACTATAGAACCCCTCACAGCCTGACCAGGAAGAGACACTAAGCATTAATCTACAGCTGCTTGTGGCTCTGTGAAACAATGTGGCGAGACAGCTCCTGTAATAAACTTACTTCTACTATGTGCACATATCTTTAGTATTTTATATGGTTTGTTGCCCTGATGTGTTTATACAGTAAAAATAGGTATCCACATTGATCACACACAGTCTTTTGTTTTGTTGCTTATTGTTGTTTTTTTTATGTGTGTAGGGGGTTTGAGCTGGGGGCAGAGGTGTAACTTCAAGCTCTTGGACCCTAGTTCAAAAAGTGAAATGGGGCCCCCCAGTTGCCATAGGCCATTTACAATACTAGTGTCTTCTTATGTGGCAGAAGGGCTTTTGGGCCCATTTAGGCTGCAGAGCCTGGTAGAGACTGCTACCGCTGCACCCCCTCTAGCTACACCACTGGCTGGGGGTGATGCCATCTCCCTGTAGTTATTGCAAATATATAACATCAACATCAAGACACAGGACCATTTTGTTTTAAACTAATTCCAATTGGAAGCGTATGTTTTTCATAATCTATCAGACAAACGTGATACATACTTGTAGGGTCTTATCTTTATCTGACTTGAAGAGACATTGTACTTATTGTTATATTTTTAATGCCATATTCACAAAATCAAAAAAAGGAAACTAGCCCTTTTTAGACATGGTGTTCCTTCCTCTGCTGGGATAGTATCCAATTTTAGAAAAAAAAATACAGGCCTTAAATACACTTTTATAAACAAGTTCAACATTTAAAAAGTTGTACCTCAATCATCAATCTGAACTATTATCACTTGTTAAAGTAATTCTGTTTTAGGAAAGTTTAGATGGTTGACCCAAATCCCAAATATTTTCAGTCTGTTTAATTTTTATGGCAAAAGCGATATCAGTGTAAGGCCAATTGTTGTTGGACTGAAACATATTTGCAGACGATTATCTTATTTGGTACCGATTTATAATGTGTTTGATATGTTTACTATTCAGGTCTAAAAGGACAGATGTGACTGCAGTTCATCACTGTCCAGCTTCTTCCTTTTTAAACTCAAAGTATAGCTCAAAAGGGGTAAGGTTTCTCATTCGAAAGAGGCCCACCCCATGTCAGTGTGGAGACATATTGCCTTGAACGCTCTACTGAACCTAACATTTTCAAGAAGGCTGATGAGGGGCAATACCACGCAACAGCTGTTTGCAGGTGAACAAACTGGCATGGCTATATTAATCCCTTTCACACTGAAAAGCTCAGTGAGCCGGATGTGACTAGAGGAATGCTACAGCCAATAGAAGAGAGAGCGCTGCAAAGTCCCAGTTTTTTTCCCTTGAGCCATTTGGAATAGAACACTCGTAGTGGTGATGGGCAAGATACCGTGGTCTTACTTTAGACAATTGGTGGTCACTGGTGATTCCCCAAGCTACAAAATACCTCAGCAAGGTGAACTCTAAGCATTGTGTCATGATTATGCCTGGCAAACCCCCAGCTTTGGGCTCTGGTCGCCGGCAATGACCATTGCAACGAAGACCTTGGTTTCTTACCTGATGCTTTGTATTTGTTTTCACCAGTGTGAACTTGGTCTATTTTCTCTGTATGCTTAATTGATTCCTGGCCAGGAATCTTCCAGCACTTGTTTAGTTAACCTGTTTTCCTTTTGATTGACAGTCATGTCTACCAATCAGTCTTATGTTTTGTTCCACCTATCACCTCTGTTCTGTGTCCTCTGGTTTCCTATAAAAGGATTCCTTTACCAGTCTTCCCTGCCTGCTATATTGGTCTGTTTCTTGCCTGTAGCTAGGCTTATCATTCCTTGCTGATTACTGTTACCTGACCTTTCGCTTTTCTTCTGACTTTTCTTTTGCCTCCTGTATTTGTACCACGTCTTCCAGCTATTAGCGACCTGGCTTGGCTCACGTTTATTCTTCTGTCTCCCGTTTTGGTACCGTGTCTCCAGACAGTTGCCGACTATGCTTGCCTGACCTCCTGTTTGTGTTCTGTGTCCGTTTTTTCTGTGTCCTGTGTCTGCACTTATTTAGTGTAGTTCTAAGTCTTCTGGTTGGGGCCGACCTATTAAGTAAAGGCAGGGACAGTGATTGGGACCAGTGTCAGGGCATCACTCTGTTTGTGTCTGTTCGTGTGCCCCTGACCGATCCCTTACACATTGTATTAGGTGAAGAAATCATTTCTGACCATGGTGATCACTAAAACAAAAATCTTCAAATATCTATGTTTCCTTGACCCCTTTGAGCATGACATAGAAGTAATAGGGAACAGGCATTCACTGCAGATGCTATTAAAATTTTATTTTAAGGCTCTGAAACTCTGGAAAAGTTGTAGTTAAGATGACAAAGAGATACTGTAGATAACAGATGTCCTGTTGTCAAATATTTGCTTTTGGGGCCTCTAACAGAGATAATACAAAGGAGGTAAAAATAAACCAGCCATGTCCAAACACGTATCTTAGATGATTGTTGGCTGTTGGATAACAAGGGTAAAACAGGTCCTGCCTCACCCAACCTATTTAGAACCACACAACTGACCACATAACTAGATTAAAAATATAAATATAAAATCCTGCATATAACCTGAGGTGACTGGAAAAGGATAAGCTTCATAAAGTTTTTCAATAAGATTCTCCACAGGGCGTAATTATACATCCACATTCCTATGGGTAATGGCTAACATGGCAGCTTATTTATATTTAAAGGTTTTCTGAAGTCGCACTTCACTCTAAAGTTCAGCTAAATCAACAGGTATAGGAAGTTCCAGAATATAAAAACCTTTTCTCATTGGGGCAAAAACAGCATCTAGAAACCACCGCAATGAACCCTAAGAATAAATTACAAAGCTTTTTTGGCTCAGCATGTAGGCCATGTCCAAAGAGTTCTATTAGTCAGAGAGAAGGTCTATTTGGCCTCTGTCTGGCTGGTATACATTAGTATATCACACAAAACAAAGGATGGAATAGAGTAGTACACTATGCTATTCTCTCCTGCCAAGGATAGTAAAACAAAATGTTTACTATGTGGAATATATACAGTAGTACCTTGACATGAGTTTAATTCATTAACTCAATTATCTTGTATGGCAAATCAAATTTTCCCCTTGAAATGCATTAAAACTTCTAAATCTGTTCCACAAACTCCACAACCAATACAGTTTTTTTTTACTTGTTAAAGGGGTTCTCTCACTACATGGATTCATTTCACCTCAGTCCTGTTTTCTTGGTTTAATTTTTCAATTCAGAGGCATGTTTACTGGGTACTATTGGCCTGCAGTGATGAGCTGCTGAGGACACCAGGTCTGTAGCTACAGCGACCAGAGTTGGCAGCTTATTAGGAGAGAACAAACAGGTCTGTTACAACCCGTTGGCATTGTAATACCATTCGTCCTGTCTGTTTTTATTGCCGCTGTTAACGATGATGGAATAAAGTAAAAGCCTGAAGTGGTGAATGTCGCCTACTGATTCTATATTTAATATCACAGTCGACTACACTATTGTGACCTGTAAAATAAAGCAAAACATAGCCCACACCTTGCTACGTTTCTCCATTAACCCGTATGGGGCAGCCACGCCTACGTTGCAGGATACCTTTTGTTCCCAGAACCCCGACGAATACCATGAAAGTATGCAGAAACATCATGTGAATGGCCCCTTAATCACTATATTTACTATTTTGCCATAGGCAAACTTAAACTCTATCAGTTCTCTATATATAAAACACACGTAATTTTTATTATGCATAACACTTAACCTCTATACACACTATTTAAAAACCTGATTTCTAACCTCTCAATTTATCCCTTTCTACTTCTGAAGGAATAGCTCCTTTTCTATTATCAAGTCTGGTGCAGCACCACCTATTAACAGGAGAACCTTATATATACAGTGATTTACTAACTCCAGTAGGGGATCCCAAGCCTCCTACTTGGGCAGTCATCCCTAATCTAATGGACACAAAACATATAAGGTTTCCTTGTGATACCCTCTGCAGCAGGTGACACTTGTAGACAGAGGTGAGAAATCACAATTTAAAACGTCATGACTGACCTCCCCAACATGTTTCACAAGCTAAACTGGCTTCATCAGGGGTAAGAAATCCAGTCCCATGTGGTGTAAGCTCATTTCCTTTTATATCATGTTAGGTACACACCCTATTCAGGTGCTCACCAATTAGTCATCAGAGAATAAAGCTGGTAGTGTGCTGTGGAATGTAACATCTATTCTGCTTAGTCCGTTCTAGGTGAGCCACGCAGACGCAATTATATGAGAGAAATTGGACGGAAGTCCATCACAGTCAGGGCAGAAATCTCCATTGATACAGTACGCGGGCGCGGGCAGCATGGTAAGATAGGGTGCAAGCCCGCTATGGAGACGGTGAACTTGTCTGAGGAATGTTGTTTATGGGAGCATGGTGGCAGCGGCGGCAGCAGCAACAGCACATAGTATCAGTGTGCGTGCAGGAGAGTGGAAGGCGGAGTGGGTTTTGTGGATTCTCTGATGGCTAATTAGTGAGCACCTGAACAGGGTGTGTACCTAACATGATATAAAAGGAAATGAGCTTAGACCACATAGGACCGGATTTCTAATCCCTGATGAAGCCAGTTTAGCTGGTGAAACATGTTGGGGAGGTCAGGCATGACGTTTTAAATTATGATTTCTCCCCTCTGTCTACA
The DNA here is from genome assembly GCA_025379985.1 of Phyllomedusa bahiana. NCBI lineage: Eukaryota > Metazoa > Chordata > Amphibia > Anura > Hylidae > Phyllomedusa > Phyllomedusa bahiana. Next base: position 221,636 of record JAODAL010000806.1, on the reverse strand, counting down.
AGTGTCACCTGCTGCATAGCGTATCACAGGGAAACCTTATATGTTTTATGTCCATTAGATTAGGGATGACTGCCCAAGTAGGATGCTTGGGATCCCTTACTGGAGTTAGTAAATTACTGGAAATATAAGGTTTTCCTGTTAATAGGTGGTGCTCCACCAGACTTGATAATAGAAAAGGAGCTATTCCTTCAGAAGTAGAAATGGATAAATTGAGAGGTTAGAAATCAGGGTTTTAAATAGTGTGTATAGAGGTTGTGTTATACATAGTGTTGAGCGATTATTATCGACAAAGTTGAAATCGGCACGGTTATTATGTTGATCGGATTTTATAGATCACGCGATAATTTAGGTGAAAATCTGCGCATAATCTATTAATATCACGCCATTTTCGTCACTTCCTGTCATTTTGGCGGCCAGCAAATCAGCTTACAGAATAGAGCAGGGTGAGCTGTGTGTGCGACGTCATGACTGGAATGTGTATGGATGCGATTGGCTGGAAAAATCACATGACCTCGTATTACATAGAACAGCCCTTTCGTTCATGATCAGTGTGTGTCAGTATCTCATAGAAGACTTTGTTTAGACCCTGCATTGGAAAGGGTTTTTATTAACAGTTTTCTGTTGAAATATTACTTGGATGTTGTGCAGCCTGAACTTATATTAGGATACAGATCTTTTCTAGTAACTGCAGGTGTATTTGTTAGGTGCAAAATTTCACTTTTATTATCCGTATACATTTCAGATAGGTGTTTTTTCAATTTGGCACAGTCCAGCTTAGTTGATAGAGGCACCTTGCACTTAAATTTGAATACAGCAATTTTGTCGTCACCGCAGTGTATTTTTAGGTGCAAAAAATACCAGTTTATTATCCGTATACATTCAGATAGGTGTTTTTTCACTCTTAGCCCAGTCCAGCTTTGTTGATATGAGGCACCTTGCACTTAAATTTGAATACAGCAATTTTGTCGTCAGCGCAGGTGTATTTTTAGGTGCACAAAATACCGTTTATTATCCGTATACATTTCAGTTATGTGTTTTTTCACTTTTGCCAAGTCCAGCTTTGTTGATAGAGTCACCTTGCACTTAAATTTGAATACACAATTTTGAATTAACCGCAGGTGTATTTTAGTGCAAAAAATACCGTTTATTACCGTATACATTTCAGATACGTGTTTTTTTCCACTTTAGCGCAGTCCAGCTTGTGACAGAGGCACCTTGCACTTAAATTTTAATACAGCAATTTTTTCATCATCGCAGGTGTATTTTTAGGTGCAAAAGTACCGTTTATTATCCGTATACATTTCAGATACGTGTTTTTTCACTTTGGCGCAGTCCAGCTTTGTTGATAGAGGCACCTTGCACTTAAATTTGAATACAGCAATTTTTTCGTCACCGCAGGTGTATTTTTAGGTGCAAAAAATACAGTTTATTATCCGTATACATTTCAGATACGTGTTTTTTCACTTTGGCGCAGTCCAGCTTTGATTGATAGAGGCACCTTGCACTTAAATTTGAATACAGCAATTTTGTTTTGATTTGAGGGATTTCAGAATAGCTGTGATTTGTCGTCTTTTAATAAGAGACTTTCCAAACTCTTCCATACCTTCTCAAATTTTTATCTTTCTGAACATGGAGTGAAATGCAGGTAGTAAGCGAGCAAAGAGGGGGGTAGGACATGGAGGTAGAGGTACGAGAGAAGGTGCTCCTTCCAGTGCTGGTGACAACACGCATGCCAGCGGATTGTCGGTTGCAGGACCGTCAGGCCTGTCATCGCTGGGTCAGGGCCCTGTGAATCTCAGTAACGAACAGCGTCGCCAATCTGTTCTTCAGTGGTTAATGCAACCTGCATCCAGCAGTCTTACCTCCTCGTCCTCCTAGTCACGGCCACAAATGTCGTCATCAGCATCATCAGCATCCGTCCAACATGAAGCACAGGCATCCCAAATGTCAACTCGTGTACCCACCACTGTGGATAATCCATTTTCTGAAGACCTCTTTGATGACAAAATGCGGTTGGGGTCAGAAGGCATGTTAAAAGATCAAGAGGCCAAAGAGGATGATTTTGTCTGCTCTGACGCCCAGTTACTGATGCCATCAGAGGAGGAGAAGGAAGCCGGTCAATCGGCAAAAATCCCGGGCGGTCGGCAACGCCTTGCAGTCCCTCTTGCTTGTAGCCCGCAGCTCCTGGATGCAGAAAGTCAGGACGACCAAGTCACCTGTGTTGATGATGATGATGACGACATTGCGGATACAACGTGGTCTTTTCAGCATAATTTTCTTGTGAGAGCTTCATCACTGGACGAGGAGGAAGACGATGGGGTAGTGTCAGTACGGGTCCCGCCTCAAAAAAGGGAGAGGGCGGTCGCAGAAGTCCGCTGATATGATTCCGCCAGCCACGGTCAGCGGAAACCCCGCTCCTTGCTTATCGCCGTCAAAAAGGTCCAGGACCTCTCAAGCCTGGGCCTTCTTTGAGCAAGCCTCTGATAACCCAGCGATGTCATATGCCGCCTTTGCCGTAGACGCATAAGTAGAGGCAAGAATCTTAGGTGTTTAACCATCACCAACATGTCTAGTCACATGCAGCGAATGCATGAGTTGAAATGGAGGCAACACTTGGCCAAAAAAGGCCAGACCGACGCCGGGCTTCCAACCACTGTCACACCCTCTGTCTCTGCCTCCTCCTCCTCCGCCACCACCAAGCGTTCCTCAGCTGCCCATGTCTCTCAGAGTCATGATCAGGGATCAGCCTCCACTTCAGCCTCCACCGTCGCCCGAGTACCACCAGCACCACCAGAGACCCATCCTACCCCTTCTTCTTCCGCCAGTTTGACGACCTGCGCGCCGTACAGCGGCCAGTCTAGCAGCCAGCCTTCTGTCTTCCAGGTTTGGGAGCAGAAGAAACACTTTAACCTAAACCATCCCAAAGCCAAAAGCCTGAATGTCAGCATTGCCGGGCTTTTGGCCTTGGAAATGTTGCCTTTCCGTCTGGTGGACACAGATGGGTTCCGCCACGTCATGGCCCTTGCCTGCCCCCAATACCAGATGCCGAGCAGGCATTTCTTTGCCAGAAAAGCCGTCCCTACCCTGGCCAGCCACGTGTCATCTAAAATTTCAAGCATGTTGTCTGCATCTGTGTCCAGCAAGGTCCATCTGACCACCGACACATGGACTAGTAAGCACGGCCAAAGCCGCTATATCTCTGTGACAGCTCATTGGATGAGCTGGGTGGATGTCTCTGGGGGTGACGGTGGCTCTCAGGCTCGGCGCACGCTCTTCAAAACCGCAGGGATGGTGCAGGGTTCTTTCACCCAAGGTCCTCTGGTGGCATCACGGGCCCAGAGAAACCAGGCCGTGTTGAAATTAATCTGTCTTGGAGACCGTCCACACACAGGTCAGGAGCTGTGGACGGCTCTCCGCAACGAGACCGAGCGCTGGCTGGGTGACAAGAACCTTGTGTTAGGCAAGGTGGTGTGCGATAATGGTCGAAATTTGCTTGCCGCCCTTAAGATCGGTAGGCTGGAGCACATCCCTTGCCTGGCACATGTCATGAACCTTGTCGTCCCGAAATTTCTAAAGAGCTACCCGGGTCTGGACTGCCTGCTGAGGAAGGCTCGAGGTCTGAGTTCGCACTTCCGCCGTTCGCATCCTGCTTCATCCCGCCTGGCTGCGTTGCAGCGTCAGCTCGGCCTCCCCGTCAACCGTCTCATTGTTGACGTGGCAACATGCTGGAATTCCACCGTCCACATGCTCCACAATTGTGGAGCACGCAATGCCATTACGCAGTACGAAGTGACACATGGCCTGACAAGCAGTGTGCAGACCTCGGGTGTTGAGCCACCGAGAGTGGAGCAGGTTGAAAGAGCTCTGCACCATCCTTGCCAGTTTTGAAGAAGCCACCAAAATGGTCAGTGTGGACAATGCCCTTGTCAGCATGAGATTTGTGGTGATCTTAGTTCTGGAACGATCATTGGACACTCTGAAACATCAGGTCCCGCCAGCGACGGAGGAGGAGACGGACACAGATGCGGATACAGAGCCTTTCTCTCCGTCGAATCCACAAGGCCCGACAGTTTCTCAATTTTATCGGTCTTCATTAGGCAGTGGTTCGGGGTCCAGGGCTAGTGCAAGGCGGCGCATCAGCTCTCAGGGTGCATCATCTGAGGCAAGTCAGGGCTGTGTTGAAGCTATGCCGGAGGAAGCGGAGGAGGAGGAGGTATTCCTAGACACCGACGTTACCGATGTCCCTGCCTTGGAAAGAGGTTGGCGCGAATTTTAGGCGGAGGAGGAAGATGAGGAAGATCAGTTTGCTAGTGCCCCTCGACCCAGAGGCTTGGGAAATCAAGGCTCCATCTCTCACATGAGTGCTTGGATGCTCCATTTCCTCCAACATGATCCTCGCATTAAGGCCATCAAAATGAACAACAGTTACTGGGTGGCCACCCTCCTGGATCCCCGGTACAAAACAAAACTCAGCATTTTCCTTCCACCCACCCAAATAGAGAGTAAAATGCAGGAAATGGAGACCTTGCTGATTGATCAACTGGAGACATCTGTTGCGTCTGCTTCACGTTCTTCAAATGTCACGGTGGAACAACATCAGCGATGTGACAGCAGTAGAGTGCCAAGTAGCCGTAGCGGCAGCAGCAGCAGCAGCAGGCAAGGTGGCAGAAGCCTAATGGGTGACCTCTGGCAATCTTTATTTACCACCTCACCAACGCATGCAATGCAGGGCACACATACAACACACAGAGACCAGCTTAAGATCATGGTGCACGACTATCTGTGTCTCAACACCGATGTTTTTGTATGTGTTCCAGACCCAATTGACTTCTGGGTATCCAAAATGGACGAATGGCCCGAGCTCGCTCACCACGCCATAGAGGTGTTGTCCTGCCCAGCAGCCAGCGTCATATCTGAGCGGACCTTCAGCACAGCTGGAGGAGTCATTACAGACAAACGCATCCGGCTTTCCACAGATAATGTGGATCGATTGACTTTCATCAAGATAAATCAGGCATGGATCTCTGATGATGTTGTGGCCCCAATTGCCGAGGTCACCGATTAGTTGCCGGTCTAGTTCACATTCCTCTTCAAACAGAAACGGTCCTCTTGAAAACTTTTTTTTAAAATGATCATTTCTTACTGCAATTTTTATTCTCAGTTCCCAACAGTTCATTTTGCTGGTTTTGCTGTGAGGAGACTGTAAAAGACAGCAAGGTTTCATGACAACACCGTATTCCATTTACTCTCTTTATCTTTAGAAGTTTTCGCATTGTCAATGGTTTTGAGGTCATGTTGCTGTGAGATACAGCTATAATTATGGTCCTTTGGAACAGAAAGGTGGCTTCTAAGTGGTATTCTACATCACAATTTTTAATAGTGGCTGAGAAGTCATATTTATAATTTTTGGGGGTCATGCTGCTGTGAGATATAGCTATAATCATGGTCCTTTGGAACAGAAATGTGGCTTCTAAGTGGCATTTTTCGCTCACAATTTTTAACAGTGGCTGAGAAGTCATTTTTAATATTTTTTGGGGTCATGTTGATGTGAGATACAGCAATAATCTTTGGTCCTTGGAAAAAAATGTCGTTTTAAGGCTTTCCCCTCACAATTTTTAACAGTGGCTGATAAGTCTTTTTAAAATTTTTTTTGGGTCATGTGCTTTGAAATGCAGCAATCTACAGGTCCTATTCTAAAAGATTTTGTTTCTAACAGACATTTGTTCTTAAACAATTGTCAAAGGGGCTCAAGGGTCATGTTTTGAATTTTTGGGGGCATTTCTGTGAAATGCCCCAAACTACAGGTCCTATTAAAAAAAAAATTTTTGTTTCAAAAGACATTTGTTCTTAAAAAAGTAAAAAATGGTCAGGGTTATTTTTGATTTTTTGGGGGCATTATGCTGTAAAAATGACCCTATTGAAAAAAAAATGTGGTTTCCCTAACAACATTTGTTCTTACAATTGCAGAGTGGCTCAAGGGTGATGGTGCTGTCAAAACAAATAGGGGGGACACTGTTAATTATAAAAAAATCACCGCGGGGTAAACTACAAACTTAAATCAAAAACTAAAACCCTCTTTTATATCCTTATAAAATCATAAACCATTTAAAATTTCCTAAGCAGCATACTCACCGTTGTCAATACACACAAAGGGGTGGTGTAGATCACGTCCCTCCAAACCCCCTATACTAAACCTAATATTTGGAGGGTGGGTCGTCCCAAAAAGGTCGCCCCACCTAGACTAACCTATTTATTTCCTCTCATGCCCCCTAAAAGGGTTTTTTTAATAATATTATTTCCATAAATGAGAACCACAAAGTTATGTCATAAGGATAAATAAAAGGGGACTAAATATATTTCATAGATATCTTTTCACATAAATAAAAACCACGGGATGTATGTCACTGGGTTCAATATAAGGGACTAGACCCCACACAGCAAAAACCACCACTGGAACAACAAAGATTTTAAATATCTTAGGTGACAATGGTCATTACAAGATTTAAAAACCCCCCTTTTGATTTTTTCTCAAAAAACCTTTCCCCCCCCAATAAAAAAAACCTTGGGTCGGTAATATAAAAACAACATATATGAACGCCCTTTAAGTTGCTTTTTTAAAAATCCTATTTTCCCGACGCTTCCCCCTTTCCCCGCATCTCGGGTTCACGGGGGAGTATAGGCGACCATGATACACAAAAGAGCAGGGGCGATAAAGCTGCTAATGCTTAAGAACCCCACTTTTTGTGCCTTTTCCCTATTTATATCGGGGGGGGCTCACAGGGAGGGCCCCCAAATCACTGGGCGTCCTCCCAGGGGACCGCGTTTTCCCCCCCCCATAAAGCGGGAAACCAAAAGATGGATTGACTTTTCCGGGTCGCGCATTACAATTTCATGTCTCAATAAATACAGCAACCCCATGCGCCCACTAGTATGCCCGCTAATATTTTTTCCCCGGTCAAGCGCCGTATGCTACCCCCCGTGAAAATATTGGCACCCAGTTAATTCCTGGGGGGATTTAAAAAACTGGCTTGACTCCCAGTCCCAGTAAAGGGGTATTAGGAACTGAATACACATTGTATTATGCCAAATAGCTTATCAATATTATAATCCCAATACTAATTCTTTCCTGAATCCATCCTTCCTACTTTTCAGCTCAACAAAGGACATCTATATACAAACCGTACAAACATTTTAAAATTAGGGAAAACCAAACCCCCATCCTTATATTGTAGGCACCATATCCCAAGAGGCCTAAACAAGTCATTAGATATATACTTAATATGATAAAAAAAAACAATTTTCTATCATTTAAACAGGGATTCATGCCCATCATGTACATTTTTTCCCCCCCCAAAATTTAACATCGAACCCGTGGGTGCAGAAAATCATATAAAACAACCGAAAAAAAGCATCTCATTCAACCTTCGGGTTGCAATATTTAAGTTGATACACCCTTCAGTTTCCTTACACAAAACGTTATCAATATTCCTTTTTGGAAGTTACTTTTTTTCTCAATACAAAAAAATGTAATCCATTGTTTCCCCCCGGGTTTTCCTGCCAGACGTTCCGCTAAAGGGTCTCTCTCCTATGCCTAATGTCCCCATGTTTCCCCAAATTACCATCTAATTCTCTCGGGTTTTTTCCCCCCAAAATACTGCTTACCACATCTGCAATTGCAAAGGTACCCCACCCCCTGAGTTACATTCATAAACTCCCTGAGTCAAAAGATTTTTCCGGTACAGCTTTTAAAAATTTTATTTTGATCAACAATTTGAATAGACCCCAACTTCCCCACCTATACAACCCAGGGTTTCCCCGATCCAGCCAGGCCTTTGATCTAATGGGCAAAAAATGATGTAAAACTAATCTATCCCTAAGGGATCTTCCCCTCCATATTCACCTGAGGTCTTCGGATAGACAGTCAGTAAATCTGAATAGATTTTAAAATGCCCCAGTGTTTACGTAGGATCTCATGATCTCTCGGGTTCTGATCATCGAAATACATATAATCCGAAAATTCTTTGGGCCCCTTATCGGGGGAACTTTGGGATTCAGTAGAGTATTTCTATTTTTTTCCAAAAAGCTTCTTGAATGCGGTTTTGTAACGTTGGAAGGGGATCCCCCTCAAAAAATCTACCCCTTAGATCTCCTCTTGTTCAAAAAACCCCTCTAATTGGAGCAATTTTTAAACGAATCCTAAGGTACGGGCCCTTTTAGTATTCCTCTCTTGAGATTGTCAGGATATATGACTCCCACGAAAATAGACTATTGTTGAAAGTTTCCCTTTTTGTGGGTTCGGGATGTTAAAGCCCATGCCCCTCTCAAAATATTTCAAATCCAAAAAAAGGCTAACTCAGATATTTGTCTCAGATGTAAATTTGAACACCAATTTTTGATGTTTAAAACATCAATGAATTCCCTTAAAAACGCCTCCCCTGCCCCCGCACAGACGAAACGTCATTATTACCTTCCCCCCAAAACAAGTTTAGGGGTGGAACTCAAATTTTCCCCCCCGAACACCAGGGGCCCCCTCCCCCCAGCCCAGGAAAAGTTTTGCATCGTGGGGCACAAGGGGACCCCAACATGCCCCTGGCGGTGGTAGACCCTTGGCCCGAAGAAAAAAGTTTAGTTAACGGTTTTTTAGGGGTTTAAGAAAAACCAAATTTTTAAAAGCTTTTTTCATACTGCTCCCCCCCTTGCCCCAGAAAAAAAATCAAAAGCGTGTGGCCCCAGTGGTGTGGGAAAGTGCATAAGTTTCCTCCCCACCACTGAGGGCCCAAAAGGACTCCCCATCAGTCTTTATCCCCTTTAAGTTTTTTTTTTTGAAGGCCAATTTCTCTCAGATCGATGGCAGTGTCACCACAAAAATTCCTCAGGACCTTGTCGATTTAAAAATCCCAAGTTCTGTGTAAGTGACTGGATCCCTGACACTATTGGGCGTCCTTTTTAATGGAAATAGTCCCTTGTGTATTTTTGGAGGAGTAAAAAAATTGCCCCTTGTGGTTTTTTTGGTAGTAAGAACTTTGGGGTTATCACCAGAGAGAATACCTCATTAACCCCCTGAATTCATCATTTCCAATTCCCAAAAATTCCTCGGTAGGGGGCTTCCTCAAAAGGCATAGCCCTCCTTATCTTCTAGAAGTCGACTAACATAAAGCATATTTTTCGGATCCTTACTACAGAAACCCCCCCTTTTTCCCGGGTTTAATTCAATCCCCGGGGCAGATTAAATTCTCTTAGGGGCCCAAAAATTTTTTTTTAGTCAGATTCGAAAATAACTCCCTATTGATTTTTTCCTTGCAAGGACTTAAAACCTTGGTTACCTTCTTTAAAAATCCTATTTCTGGGGTATCCTGGGTGGAGGGAACCTCGTGCTTTTTTGGTCTAAGGTCTGTTTTAGGGGGAAGGTAGTCCCATGATCCCCCTTTTTTCCCCCAAACCCAAAAGTCCTTACTCCTGGGAAAATCTTCCATGAGACCCCAGGGGCCTTTTCACATTTGTTCATCATTATGTTTAAAAAACTTAAACCATTTGATTTTACGCACAAATAAATTGACCCAATTAAATTCATTAAATTTTGTAGTTGGTACAAATGATAGCCCCTTGGAGAGTATGTTTTTTTTTTCCCCCTGTATAAGGGATCTCTGGGATAAATTGATCACTTGGTTTTGCCTTTGTTGGCACCCCCCTTTTTTTTGGGCTGCTGGATGTGTTTCCCTAGTTATAGGGTGGGCCTCCCGTTGGGCTAAAAAAGGAGGAGGGAATTTTTAGAGTGATGAGGAGGAGGATGATCCACATCTCTCCAGATGCAATCTGTGTTGTATCCTATGGGGCCCCTTCGATTTTGTGATTCTTCCCGTCTTCCCCCAAATTTTTCCTTCTTCCCGTTTTCCCCCCTCCTTTATTCCAAAACTTTTAAAACTTCCCCCCTACCCCCTAAAAGGGCCTCCCCATAGTATCTATTCCCATTCAGGGGTTATCACTTTGCAATCGGGGTTGAAGATGAAATATTGGGGTCACTCTTTTTCTACTTACATAAGATGTTCAGAGCCTTGCCCTCCTTGAATTCGTGAAGGTTTTTATAAATTATGTTTTTTTTCTTTAAGTTTTGCGTTATTTTTCCACTGAGTTTTTTTTAAAGCACTTTCCCATCTCGAGAAATCTGGATAACCTCTCAAAATTACACTCTTTTTTATAGTTCTTTTAATTTAGTCCCTGTTTTTTTTTAAGATGGTTTTTTTTTTTTCCTCCCCAAGTATTTTTCTCAAGTTCGGGGGGAGGTTTAAAAATTTTTCCCCCTCCCCCTTCTTTTCAACCTGAGGGGACCTTGATCTCAAAGCCGGGGCTAACTTGATCTTTAAAACCCGAGGTACAATTTTTTCCTTAATATAAATTTTTAAAGGGAATGATACTCCCAGAATGATTTGATGTTCTCTTTAAACAGAATACAATTCCTTAAATAACACTCCAGATTCGTAAAATTTAGTGTCCTCATGTCTTCAAATCTGAAAAAATTTTATGGGCCCCCTGACAAACCATTTCTCTGCACCCAAAGGGTTTATTAAGAAACCATTCATTAATGACCAAAAATTACTGAAACAACTTCCTTAAATTTTGAACAAGATCTGGAAATCAAAATATCACGCAGGGAAACTACAAATCTAAATCTAAAATTAAGCTTTTTTAAAATCCTTATAAAATCAAAAAACCACTTAAAATTTTCCCTAACCAATAAACCCCTTTTTGTCATAACCACACTAGTTGTGGGGGTAGATCACGGCCCCCCTTTTCAAACCCCCTTTATACTAAACCCTTTAATTCTGGTAGGGTAGTCTTTTCCCAAAAAGGTGGGGCCCCACCTAGACAACCCTTTTTAAATTTCCTCCTTTTTCCCTGAATGGGGTTTTTAATAGTTTATTTTTTCCATAAATGAGAACCACAAAGTGAAATGTAAACTAATGGTTTTCAATAAAAGGGGGGACAAAACCATTTTTTCTTTGAAAAATCATTAACAAAAATAAAAAACCACGGATGTATGTCATTTGGGTCTCAATAAAAGGGGACTAGACCCCCCCCCACAACCCACCCCACTGGAAAAAAGGGCAAGAGTTTTAAAAATTATCTTAGGTAAAAAAGGAACAAGGGATCATTTTTTCAAGTTTTAAATACGCCCCCTTTGATTGTTTTCCCTTAAAAAAACCTTTTTTCCCCAAAGAAATATAACTCTTAGGTCAGGTAATAAAAAAATTATACATAATAATAATACGCCCTTTAAAGGGTTGCTTTTCAAAAATCCGTTTTTTCCCCCACGCTTTTTCCCCCCTTTTCCCCATCTCAGGGTTTTTTCGGGGGGAGAAATTTGGGCCAAAAAACCATGATACACAGAAAGGGGCCCCCCGGCCCGAAAAAGATCTTTAAAATCCCTTAATGATAAACCACCATGTTGTGGGGGCCTCTTACCTATTTATACCCAAAGGGGCCCTCACTTTGTTGAGGAGCGCCAAATACTCGGCGTCCCCGGGGCCGGTGTAAATTAAGGGGGCCCAAATTAAATTTTTTGGGATTATAGGTACCTTCGATGATCAAAACCCAGAGAGATCATGAAGATCCTCCCTTAAACCGGGGGCCTTTTTAAAAAATCTGATTAAAGTTTTAAATCTGACGGGTCTATCTCGAAGACCTCGGGGTGACATAAAGGGGGGGAAGATCCCTTAGGGATAGATTATTTTCACATTTCTTTTTTTTCCCTTTTTTAGATCAAAAATGGCACATGGCGGGAATGGGGAAACCCCGGGGTAGGGAAAATAGGTGGGGGGAAGTGTATCATTGAAAAATATGTTGATCAAACAAAAAATTTTTTAAGAGCAATGGGGCCCCCGGGGAAAACCCTTTGACATCAAGGAGTTTATGAACTGCCCGAACTCAGGGGGGGGTGTACCTCGCAATTGCAGATGGGGGAAGCAGTATGTGGGGAAGACCCGGGAGACCAAATTAAATGCGTTTTGGAGAATACATGGGAGACTTTTAGGCATGGGAGAAGCCCCCTTTTAGCGAGACACGCGGCAGGAAAAAGGGTGGTGAAACAACGCTTTACTTTTTTTGTGTTTTTGAGAAAATACAAAAAAAATTTTTCCAGAAAGGGAATTTTAAATAACAAAATTATTTTTGGAAAGGGAAAAAAAATTATAAAACTACTTAAATAAATTGCAAACCGAAGGTCAAAAAGAATGCTTTTTTTGGGTTTTTTTTAAAAAAATGTTTTCCCTGCACCCCCCGGCTTCAGATGAAAAAATTTTTTGGGGGGAAAAAAAACTGACTTTATGGTCATGAATCTTCTTTTTTATATTAAAAAAAAATTGTTTTTTTTTATCATTTTAAAAGTTTATATTTTATAAACCTTTTTAAGTTGTCCTTTTGGGTTTTTGGGGTTTGCCAACATATATAAGGAGGGGGGTTTTTTGGCTACCACAAAATTTTAATATGTACCGATCGGGTTTTGCCCAAATAGTGCCCCTTTTTGAATAAAACAGTGGGAAAGGGATGGATTGGGGGAAAGAAGAGTATGTGGGATTATAATAGAAAACAAATTTAAAAAACAAGGGTGTAAAACATTTCCTAATCCCCCTTTTTCCGGGGACTGGGAGTCCAAGCTACCAGTTTTTAAAATCCCCTAGGGTTTAAAAACTGGGGTCCAAATTTCCAGGGCGGGGCTAGCCCCTACGGCGCTTTTGACCGGGGGAAACCCAAGCCCGGGGTGCATACTAGGGGGCCCAAAGCGCATTGTGCTTATTCATTGCAGACATAAAAAATTGAAAATCCCCAAATGACGGAAGAGTAAATTTCCCGGCCCCTCTAGGGGTACCTGCTTGTTTTGGGACGCATGCGCAGGTCACCGCGAGGACGCCGAGTGTTTTGGGCCCGAGCCTAAACCCATGGGGGGCCCTCGGATATAAATGGTAATAGGCACACAACAGGGGTTTGGCTCTTTAAAGCATCTAACATCTTTATCGCCGCTCCCTCTTTGTGTATAATTTTCGCCTAAACTCCCCTAAATGAACCCTGAATGGGAACGGGGGGAAAAACGCGTGGGGAAAAATGGGATTTTTTGAGAAGAAAATTTTAAAGGCGAAACTATCAATGATGAATGTTTTTATTTTACCTGCCCTTTAAGAGTTAAATATTACTTGGGGGAAATTTAGGATTTTTTGAAAAAACAATCTTTTGGTCGTATTTATTTTTATTTTATAAATCCATTTTTTTTGACCTAAGATATAAAAAGTCTTTTGGGCTTGCCCAGTGGTGGGGGGCTGTGTGGTCTAGCCCCCCTTCAATTTGAGACCCTATTGACATACATCCTGTGGTTTTAAATTTATTGAATGATATCAAAAATAGGGGTTTAGTCCCTTTTGGGATTGATCCCTTAGTGACATACATTTTTTGGGGTTTTTAAATTAAGGGAAATAAAAAACAAAAAAAAAACCCTATTCGGGGACATGGGGGAAAAAAATGGTTAGCCTAGGGGGCCAAACCTTTTAGGACCCCCCAAAACCCCTACCAGTATTAGGTTTGGGTAAAAGGGGTGTTTGGAGGGACGGGAAAACTACACCCCTCTATGTGAAATGACAAGGGTGTTTTAAAGCTGCTTAGGAAGATTTTAAGGGGTTTTAATTTTTTTAAAAGATATAAAAAAGGGTTTTTTTTTAAAGATTTAAAGAGTTTGTATTTTACCCTGCAGTGATATTTTAAATTCCAGACCTTGTTCAATATTTAAAGAATTTTTTTCCAGTGTTTTTTGGGACACTGTTAAGGACACAAAATGCAAAATTTGACTTTTTTTTTTTGCAAGATCTTTAACATAGCAAAGCAATCCCTGTATTGAGACAACCCTTTTTAAATACAATGAAAAAAAAGAAACAAGAAAATGGTGGGATTCCTTCCTTTTTTAAAAAAAATGTGTTTTCTAGAATTAAACAAACAAAAAAACCCTTGCATGTAAAAAATAGCGGTAAAAAAATTCCTCTAAACTTACAAGGGAGGAAACAGGAAGACTTGACCAGATGTAGGTTATTAAAGGGGGAAACAGGGAAAGTAGGGGGAGCATGGAGAGAGAATAAAGAACGGAGAAAAATTTCCTCCAGCACGTTGAGTAAAATGGGGAAAAAGAATGCCAAGAAAAAGGACACTTGGGTGGAACTGGAGCGTTAACCACCAGTATTTCCAAATGAAGCTCAATTGGTTCCGCACTTATACGGAGGGGCAAAACGCTACCCAGGGCTTTACTGTGGGACTTGAAGAAGGCTGGAGGTCTTACCTCACACATCCCCTTCCGCACGCTGCTTCAGCACAACTGTTTTTTGTTGCTGCGTCATAAGGGCATTTTTACCGTGTTAATAGATGATGGACGCCAGCCTGGGCTCTCACCGCACCCACTGTAACTCCGGCCCTGGCAGCTGAACCTGCGTGTTAATAGATGACAGACGCTAGCCTGGGCTCTCACCGCACCCTCTGTAAGTCTGGCAGCTGGACCTCCGTGGTAACATGGCTGACGGCAGCACTGGCTCTCACCGTTAGAGGCAATCAGGAGAGCTTCAAATTTCTCTAATAAATCAGATTTTGAAAAAGGTGATTTCTGTGAGGTTAAGTAGTGTCAAAAAGGGCTCCAGGGCTGGACACAAATTGCACAATTTGAGGCTTAAAATTTTCTGGGGCTGGAGTCACTATGGGGTCGCATCATTTGATCTCCAGGGTGTCTGTCCCTAATCACTGAAGAAGGATTTGGAGGAAAAATGAAACCATTGAATTGATTGGCTGAATCACTCTCAGAAGCCAGGAGGGCAAATGTCTTCTCAACTAAGAAGTGTTTTGGGGATGATTAGGAAATCTCGCAAGAGAACAGAGAATGACTTTTGATCACTATATTTACTATTTTGCCATAGGCAAACTTAAAGGCGTTGTCTCGCTACAAAGAATAGCTTTCAAATTGTAGGGAACACAAAATAAAGACATTTTCCAAATATATTGCTTTGTTCCTCTGTTTTCCCTAAGGAGATACAAGTGAATTTATGACCTCCCTGGCTATTTCAGTTCCCTCAGTAACCGACCTGTAAACAATTCTCCCCCTGCTGTTTGTTCAAGGAGATAACAGTGAGTGATGTCATCACACAGGTCCCTGCAGTGTCCTGTGCTGCTCAGCAATAAAAAGCTTGATTTATATAAAATAAACAGAACTGTAATTAGGGCTTTTGTTTTGGGGATCAGATAAGAAGTCCTGTTAGTAGTTTGAGAAGCTAATCTGATCTAATTAGCATCTGAAAGCACAGCAAGGCAAGGAGCTGTACAAGCATGGAGTTTATGCAAATTAGTCAGTCTGAACCAGGAAGTGACAGAGTATTTCATTCATGCATTCTCTGAAACTCTGAAGGGAGACAACTCCTTTAAACTCTATCAGTTCACTATCTATAAAACACCAAAATGTAACTTTTATTATGTATAATGAGTGATGAGCGATTACGTTGACTATCGTCATCGGGTCGATAGTCGACATCGGCAATTATCAACACGATTTCCGATAGTTGATAATAGATTATCGCCGATGACCATTAAAGTCTATGGGAGAGCAACAACACCTTCATTCTAACACCCAAACAGGGCTGGAGAAGCTGGAATTAACATCCACAACAGTCAAAGGGAAACCTGCTACATTTTGGGCAACACACTTAGGTTAAAAAACCCACAGAAAAAGTCACACCCCATTAAACAAACCCCTGTCTTCCCCAAAAACAGCCTGCCCCTTTAAAACGCATCCCCAAACCCAAATTTAAAAAGTGCCAAAGGGCAGTAGTTTGAACCATTTTTTTACTTGAAATGGACATTAAAAATTTTCCCGTCCGGGAAAATCCCTGCATGAGCCCCAAACCTCCCATGCCCCCCAAAAATTAAAAAGTGCGGAAAAAAGGAGTTTTTCAACCACAATTTTTTTAAAAAAATTTTTTTTCCACGGGGAAAAAAAAAAAACCCCCCCTTGACTACCCCTTCCCTTTGGTCCACAGCGGGCCCCCCAAACCTGCATGCCCCCCAAAGTTTTAAAAAAAAGTCCCGGGAAATGGGAGCCCTTTAAAACCACCTTTTATTTTGAACTGGACATTGACTAAATCTTCCTTTTACCGCAGAAAAACCTTTAAAACCCCTTCTAAACCCCAAAAAAATTAAAAAGTGCAAGAAAAAGGGGGTTTTTTCCCAAACCACCTTTTTTAGTTTCCCCGGGACATTGACTATACTGCCCCTGTCCCAATCAGTTTTACCATTAAACCTGTCTGAGCCACAGTTTAAAAAAAGTGCCGGGAAAAAGGAGTCTTTAAACCAACCATTTTGTTGAATTTGGACTTTGACTATACCTTTTTCCCGGTTTCAAAAGCATGACCCCAAAACCTGCTGACCCACAGATTAAAAAGTCCCGGGAAAATGGGAGTTTTTCCCAACCACCATTTAGTTTCACTGGACATTACTATGCCTGTCCGGGACCAAGTATGACCATAAAAAAACCTTTGCATGACCCCAGAAAAAAAATCCAAAAAAGATTTTCTTAAAACCCACCATTTTTGTTTCACGGGACTTTGACTATACCTGTCCGGGGCCACAAAAAAGACCCCAAACCTGAATGATACCCCCCCCTTTAAAAAGTGCCAGAAAAAGGATTCTTTCAAAAAACCAAATTTAAATTTTGAACGGGACATTTGCCCTCCCTGTCCGGGGCCACAGAAAGGCCCCAACCTCAGGGCCACCCCAGTTTAAAAAGTGCCGAAAAAGGAGCCCTTTCCCAACCACCTTTTTTATTTGGGAACGGGACATTGCCCCCCCCGTCCTTACCCACAGAAATAGCCCCAAAACCTGCATGACCCAAATTTTAAAAAGTGCCCGGAAAAAAGAGTCTTTCAACCACTTTTTTTATTTTCATTTGGAAAACTTTGACTAAACCTGTCCTGGGCCAAACATGAGCCCCAAACCTCATGCCCCCCCAAAAAAAAAAAAAGTCCCGGGAAAAAAGGAGTTTTTTCAACCACCATTTTATTTTCCCCGGGAACATGACAATCCTGTCCCGGGGCCACAGCTAAACCCCCAAAACTTGCATGACCCCAGTTTAAAAAAGTCCCGGGAAAAAAGGGAGTTTTTAAAACCACCATTTATTTTTCACTGGACATATACTGTCCCGTCCTGAAAAGCGCTTGCCCCTTTTTTAATCGGCCCAAATTTGAGCTTCATTTGGGAAAAACTGGGGGTTAAACGCTCCTTTTCCCACCCAGGTGCCCTTTTTTTTGGGCATTTTTTTTCTAAATTTACTCAACTGCGGGAGGAAATTGTCTCTGTACTTTTTTTCGCTTTCCGGGTTTCCATACCCCATTTCCTCTAAATAACCTACATCGGTCAATTTTTCCGGGTACCCCCAAATTGTAAAATTAAAGGGGAAATTTTTTACCAGCTATTTTTGTAAATGCAAGTTTTTTGGGTATTTTTAATTTCTAGAAAACACATTTTTAAAATGGGATAACCCCCCAATGTTTTTTTTCTTTTTTAATTTATTAAAGGGGTTGCCCTCAATACAGGGTTTTAAAAGCCGTTAAAGATCTTGCAAAAACAAGTCAAAAAAATATGTGTCCATTAACATGTCCTCCCCAAATTCCTTTTTCTACAGCACCATCACCCTTGACCCCCTTTTGACAATTGTGAGGAAAAAAATGTCGGGTTAAAACAACATTTTTTTTTAAAACCCTGTGGGGTTAATACCTCATGCACGGGAAAAAATCCCCCCCAAAAATTCAAAACATGCCCAAATAACCTTTTTTTGCCCAAATTTTTAAGAAAAAAAAGTCTGTTAGAAACAACATTTTTTTAAAATAAAAGACCTGTAGTATAGCTTCTTGTCACAGCAAAATCCCCCCAAAAAAAATTAAAAACCCATGCCCCAAAGACCACTTTTAAACAATTTTTAAGAACAAATGTTTTTTAGAAACAACATGTTTTTAAAATTGGGCCCTTTAAATTATAGTCATGCCCACACCAAAATCCCCCCAAAAATTCAAAAGAAAGACCCTTGGGGCCATTTTACAATTTTTAAAACAAATGTCTGATAAAACAACTTTTTTTATAAAAGCCCTTGTAGTAAAAGCTGCATGTCACAGCAAAATCCCCCCCAAAAAATTCAAAAAAGGGCCCTTGGGACCGTTTTGGACAATTGTGAAACAAATGTCTGTTAAAAACAACATTTTTTAAATAAAGGACCGTAAAAATTGGCTGAAAATTTCAAAAAAAAACCCCCAAAAATTAAAAAAGCATGACCCTTGCCATTTTTAAAAAAGTGACAAAAAAAAAGTCGTTAAAAAAAAATTTTTTTAATAATAGGCCCTGAGAAATTGCTGGCTTTAAAAAGGGCGCATGCCCCAAAAAATTTTTAAAAAAAATGACCCCTCACCCCCCTTTTAAAAAAAATTTTTTGGGGGAAAAATCCCAAAATTAAAACCATTTTTCGCCCCAAAAGGACCATGTTTAAATTGCAAAATGCCAAAACAAAAGCCCCCAAAAAATTTAAAATATGACTCCTTCCACCACAAATTAAAAATTGGAGGAGAAATCCCCATTTTAAAACCACTTTATTTTTTCCAATGGCCCATAAAAAAAGCTGTATTCCACAAAAAGACCTCAAAACCCTTACAATGCGAAAACTTCTTAAAGAAAAAGTGATTAATTGGAAAAACGGGGGTTGCCCATAAAAACCTTGTTTGTTTTTTTACAGTCTCCCAGAGCAAAACCAGCAAAATTAAACTTTTTGGGAAAAGAGAAAAAAATTCAGTAAAAATATCTTTAAAAAAAAAAGTTTTCCCATAGGACCATTTCTGTTTGAAGAAAAATGTGAAGTAGCCCGGGCAAACAAAATCGGTGACCTGGGAAATTTGGGGGCCCACAACATCATCAAATCCATGCCTTTTCATCTGTTTGAAAATCAACATCCACATTATCTTGGAAACCGAAGTTTTTGTCTGAAAATGACTCCTCCAGTTTGTGCTAAAGGGTCCGCTCAGAAAATGCCCGCTGGCTGCTGGGCAGGACAACCCCTCTAGGGCGGTGGCGAGCGAGCCGGGGCCATTCGCCATTTTGGATACCCGGAAGTCTATTGGGTCCCGGAAAAACAAAACAAAAAAAAGGGTTTTTAAAGACGCAAATAGTCGTGCACCATGATCTTAAGGGGTTTCCTCTGTTTTTTTGGATGTGTCCCGGGGCATCCCATGCTTTGGGGGTGAGGTGGAAAAAAAACCCGATTCCCCAGGGGTCCCCCTTAAAAGGCCCTTCTGAAACCTTCCCTTTCTGCTGCTGCCACAGGGTCTATTTGGGAAATCTACTCCCTGTCCCCGTCGCTGAAGTTTTTCCACCTTGAAAATTTAAATTTAACCCGTAAAGCAGCCCGCAACAGACTTCCTTTTGGATCAATCAAAAGGGTCCCCCAAATTTCCTGCATTTTACTCCTTTTTGGGGTGGGGGGGAAGAAAGTGCGAGTTTTTTTTTGTCCCGGGGGAAATCCAGGGGTGGGCCACCCAAAACTTTTGTTCTTTTTTTTGATTCCCCTTAAAGCGGGAAATCATTTTGGGGGGGTAAAGGGAGCACCCAAGCACTCATTTGAGGATGGACCTTGTTTTCCCCCAAAAAAATCGGGGTCGGGGGCCACTACCCAAACCTGATTTTCCCTTTCATTTTCCTCTCCCCCCCAAATTCGCGCCAACCTCTTTCCAAGGCAGGGACGTGGGAAACGTCGGTGCGAGGAATACCTCCTCCCCCCGCTTCCCCCGGGACGCAAAAAAACCACAGCCCAAAATTGCCTGAGATGATGCACCCTGAGAGCTGATGCCCCCCGCCTTGCACTAGCCCGGACCCCGAACCACTGCCTAATGAAGACAGATAAAAATTTAAAAAACTGTCGGGCCTTGGGATTCGACGGGGAGAAAAGGCCCCCGTGTCCGCATTCCCGTTTCCCCCCTCCTCCTCCGTCGCTGGGGGAGACCGTTTTTTCAAAAGTGTCCCCAAAGATCGTTCCCGAACTAATCACCACAATGCTCTGCTGAAAAAGGCAAAACGTCCGCACAGACCATTTTTGGGGGGCTTCTTTCAAAACCGGGAAGGGTGGTTCAGAAACTCTTTCCCCCTTTCCTCCACTCTCGGTGGCTCAACACCCCAGGGCCCCACCGCTTTCTTTCAGGGCCCTGTTTTCACTTCGTACTGCGTAAAGGGGTTGCGCTGGGTGTCACAAACGCTTTAAACATGTGGAGGGGAATTTTCCCGTGTGTTGCCATGTCAACAAAAGAACATTTAAGGGAGGCCCCAGCTGGGCGCTACAAAAGCAGCCCGGCTGGGCAAAAACAGGGGCGAACGGCGGAAGAGCGAACTTGGAAATTTGAGCCCTTTCCCCACAGGCAGTCCAGACCCCGGGGACTCTTTTGAAAATTTTTGGACGACAAGGTTTATGACATGTGGAGGGAAGGGAAAGTTTCTCCAGCCTACCGATCTTAAGGGCGGCCAGCAAATTTTTCCCGTTTTTCGCACACCAACCCTTTCCTGGGCACCCCAAAAATTCTTGGCCCCAGCCATCGCTCGGGTTCCCCCGTTTCGGAGAGCCCCTCCACAGGGTCCTTAAACCCGTGTTGGACGGGCCCCCCAAAACAGATTAATTTCAACAAAGGCCTGGTTTCTCTGGGCACTGATGCCCCCCAGAGGACCTTGGGGGAAAAAACCCTGCACCATCCCGCGGTTTTGAAGACACGCCGACCTGAAACCACCCCTCCCCCCCCAGAGACAATTTCCCCCCCAGCCACCCAGTGAGCTTTTCACAAGATATAGCGGCCTTGCCCGTGCTTAAATAGTCCATGTGTCGGGTTTGGCAGAGGACTTTTTTCCCGGGCCCCCGATCAGACAACCGCTTTAAATTTTAGATGACACGTTTGGGGGCCAGGGCAGGGACGGCTTTTTTTTGGCAAAGAAAAAGCCTGCTTTTGGCATCTGGGATTTTGGGGGGGAGGCAAGGGCCCATGAAAAAGGCGGAACCCTTTTGTGTCCCCCCAACGGAAAGGGAAAAATTTCCAAGCCAAAAACCTGGGAATGCCCCACATTCAGGCTTTTTGGGTTTGGGGTGGTTTGGGGGTTTAAAATGTTTTTTTTTCTGCTCCCAAAACCCGGAAGACAGAAGGCCCGGGGTGCTAGACTGGCTGCTGTTTCCGCGGCAGGCCTTTAAAAATGGGGGAAAGGGGAGGGTAGGATGGTTCTCTTGGGGGTGCTGAAGGGACCCCGGGGACGGGGGAGGGTAAAACGGAGGCTTTATCCCCAAAAAATTTACCCCCTGAGAGGGCAGGGGAAACTGAGGAACCTTTTGGTGGCGGAGGGGCGGGGACATGGGGTGACAGTGGGTTTTTGGCCCGGCTTTGGTCCCGGCCTTTTTTTTGGCCCCAAATGGGTTTCCCCATTTTCAACCCATGCATTTGCTGCATGTGACTAAAAACAAGTTTGGGGGGTGGTTAACCGCCTAAGGTTTTTTTTCCTCTACCTTTTGCCTTTCCGCAAAGGCGGCATTGAAAATGCCCGGTGAAAACCCAAAGGGTTTTTCAAAGGAAAAAGGGCCCCGGGGTTGAGAGGTCCCCGGAAACCTTTTTTTTGGGGCCGGGGAAACCCAGGGGCCGGGGTTTTTTTCGCTGACCGGGGCCCGGGGGGAATCATAACAGCGGGCCCCCTTTTTCGACCCGCTCCCTCCCCCCTCTCTCTCCCTTTTTTGGGCGGAAACCCCCTACGACACTACCCCATCGTCTTCCCCCTCGTTCATGAAGAACGCCGCAAGCAAATTAAAGCTGGGAAAAAACCCCCTTTGGGTCCGCCCAAAGTCCGTCACCCCATCATCAACATAGGTGACTTCGTCGTCCTGACATTCTGCTCCAGGAGCGGCGGGGGACAAGCAAGAGGGACGGCAAGGCGGTGGCGACCGCCCGGGGTTTTTGGTCCCAAATTTACCGCTTTTCCCTTTTCCCCTCTGAGGGGATCATAAAATGGGCGCAGAAACAGACAAAATCCCCATCTTTTTGGGCCCCCTTGATCTTTTTAAAATCCTTCTGACCCCCAAACCCCATTTTGTCTCAAAGAGGTCTTTTAGAAAATGGTTATCCACAGTGGGGAAAACAGTTGAAATTTGGGCTCTTCATGTTTGGAAAGGATGCTGATGAAAAACTTATGACGACATTTTTTGGCCGTGACTGGGGGGAACGGAGGTAAGACTGCTGGATGAGGTTTCATTAACCACTGAAGGACAGATTTGGCGATGCTGTTTTTGTTACTGAGATTCACAGGGCCCGACCCACGAAAACAGGCCTGACGGTTCCCCGCAAAACCCACGAAACCGCTGGCATAAAAGTGTTTCCCCCACAAATGGGAAAGGAGCACTTTTTTCCCCGTAACCCTCAAACCTCCCTGTCCCCACCCCCCTCTTTGCTCCTTACCCCCCTGAAATTTTTGCCCCCCAAAGTTGATTTAAAAAAAAAAAAAAAAAAATTTGAAAGGGATGGGAAAAGTTTTTGGGGAAATCCTTAAATTTAAAAAACCGGAAAATCCCCAGCTAAATTTTAAATCCCTCAAATTTTAAAAAAAAATTGCTTTTATTCACAAATTTAAATGCAAAGAAAATCAAAAAAAAAAAGCTGGCCGCGCCAAAAGTGAAAAAACCCGTATCTTTAAATGAATTTTGGATAATACAAGGTATTTTGGGGGCCCCTTTTAATTCACCTGTGGGGACCCACAAAAAATTTCTGTATTTCCCAAAATTTTAAATGCAAAATAGATCTATCAACAAAGCTGGCCTGCGCCAAAGTTAAAAAACACTTAAACTTTAAATGATTTGGATAATACAAGGTTTTTTTGGGACCTTTTTTAAATTCCCCCCGTGGGCCTTTCAAAATTGCTGAAATTTACAATTTTAAATTTAAGGTGCCTCAATGAAAAAAGCTGTGTGTTCCAAAGAAAAAAAAAAACGTAAACCGTAATGTTTTCCCGGGCAAAAAACAAGGAAAATTTTTTGGGACCTTTTTAATTTTACCTGTGGGAAATTTCAAAAAAGGGTGTATTCCCCATTTAATTTCAAAAGGGCCTCAAGAAAAAAAGCTGTAAATGCGCCAAAGTGGAAAAAAAAACTAAACTGTAATGTATTTTGGAAATAAAAAAAATTTTTTTGGGACCCCATCAATTCCCCCTGTGGCGACTAAAAAAATTTCTGTAAATTTAAAAATTAACCCGCAAAGTAAAATCTAACAACAAAGCTGGCCCCCGCCAAAGTGAAAAAAAAACGTTTTCTTTAAATGTAAATTTCCCGGAAAATACAAGGTATTTTTTGGCCCCTATCAATTTTTACCCTGTGGGAAATACAAAATTTCAGTATTCAAAATTTAAATGCAAGGGGCCCCAATGAACAAACTGTAGGGGCGCCAAAGTCCCAAAAAAAACGTAACTGAAATTTAAATTTGGAAAAATACAAGGTAATTTTTGGCACCTACAACCTTTCTGACTACAAAAAATTTCTTGGGGTTCAAAATTTAAAAAAGCAAAGGGGAATATCAAAAAAAGTGGAATTGGGGGAAAATTTGGGAAAAGAACACCTTAAACTGAAAATGGGATACTTTTTAAAATTTAAAATGGGGTTTTTTCAACCCAACAAAAGAACCTGCAGTTTTTTAGAAAAATGTGGGATCCTAATATAAGTTCAGGCTTTCCCAATATCCAGGGAAAAATTTTTAAAAGAAAAAAAGTTTTAAAAAAAAAGCTATTGCAGGCAAAGCTACACTAAGGGCTTGGGGAACCCTTTAAACCCAAAAATTTCTTTAAATTAGCTTGTCGGGGTTTCCCCCCCGCGGGCCCCCCCCCCCTCCCCCCTTTCCCCCCCCTTTACTTTACAGGTTAAAAATGCTCCCTTTAAAAATTCCTTACCAACTACATAAAATCTTCCAATCTCTAATCTAACTAAGTTGTAAGGATCACAGCTAACAGTAGAGCTTTCTCTGTGAAGAAATAGATAATTTCGCTGAGCGGGTTTGGACACAGGCAGAGCACACGTCCTACTGCTATGAGACGCTGAGAGACACTGAGGCTGAACAGAAGGGCTGTTCTATGTAAAACGAGATCAGGGGATTTTTTCCAGCCAATCGCAACCATACACATCCCAGTCATGACGTCGCAAAAACATCTCACCCTGCTCTATTCTGTAAGCTGATTTGCTGGCCGCCAAAATGACAGGAAGCGCCGAAAATGGCGCGATCTTAAAAAGATGATAAAACAAAATTTTAACCTAAATTATCGCATGATCTAAAAATTGCGATCAACATAAAAACTGTGCCGATTTCAATTTTGTCGATAATAATCGCTCAACACTATTCATAAATTTCGTTTTTTCTCTGTTTATAGTTTCTCTGTTCTGTTTAGCTCAAGGAGGGTGTGCTTGGCTGTGTAAGAATGGTAGAAGTGCTTGCAAAGTTTCCTAGCCAGTTCTCTGAATGGTGCAGAGTCAACCACTTGAAAAGGGAGGGACAGCAGTGTCACCAACTTGGACAGGAGCACGGTCAGCTTCCGTATTTAGGGATGGCTAGACGCATAGTGCTGTCTCTTGGCAATAGTCTCGGTGAACGACTGCTGGCACCATGGGTGCCGAGGAGCAAGAGTATCTGGACTGGTAGATGATGTGAAAGACAGGGAGTTGTCTTTGGCAGAGGTGGTGAAGCTTTGACTGCCTAAAATGGGAGGCGTGCCAATGGATGCTGCTGCTGTTGCTGCGACAGGATGGACCACCACATTTGAGACACGTTTCTTCCAGGCCACTGTATGGTGACGCTGCATGATGTTGATGCGGGGCTGTGGTGCCAACATTAGGTCCATGGTCACGCTTTACTTTCTACCCACAGATTCGACATATAGCCATGTTCGTCTCTTCTGGTGTCTTGTCAAATAACTGCCACAACGTCGAGTAGGTGATTTTACGACCAATGCTCCGCACTGACTGACTGTTACTGCCGCTGCCTCAGTGAGCCCCTGTTCGACTACTTTCTGGGACCTGCAAAGTGGGTGGTCTAAATCATGGCTTTTGGCTCCCAACCTCGCACTGCTGCCATCCGCTGACCCCAGCCACACTACCGCTCGGACTGCGCCCACTGCCTACACGCAACTCCCGTTTTCCCCCATTTAAAATGAAAAAAATGAAGCCCTTGCTTCCGGGGCCGAGAAAGGGTAGCGAAGGTGGGAAACCGTTTGGGCGCCACTTCCCAGAAGAAAAGGGCACAAGGGGGTTTGGAGGGGCTGAATTTCCGGGGGGCCTTTATGCCTGTTAAACAAGGCACCAAATAGCTTGTCCCAGCCTCCTTGCTTCACCCCCCCCCATGTGCAATTGGCTACATCGACTAGGTTTCCCTGTCACCGTTTCCCCCTAAAGGTGTTGCTGTAAAAAACCCTACCGCTACAAAAATGACACCCCCCCCCAGCCACTCTCCCCATCATTACTTGCCTGTTCTAAAAAGGAAGGCAGATGACTTCTGTTTTTTTTGTCGCTCAAAATTGCAGTTCCTTTTGACGTGCACCTTTGTTATACTTGTAATGATGGTGGGGAAGTCCGCACGTAATTATTTTGTCCAATCTCTTAAAGTACACTTCCTTTTACATTATTTTGCTTTTATCAAATATGTCCATTATGTTTTTCAATAAAGTTTCTTTGAATATAAAAAAAGCAGCAGATGTATTTCCCCCCCTCTTTGTCCCCCTGTCCCCCAAAAATTGGTCCTCACTGTATGGAAACAGAGGCCACAGCACATATAATTCTCCGGGTGTGGGGAAACAACTAGACACAGGGGGGTTGTGGGGCTGGTAGGGCCGCTACCTTTTTCCCGGGCCCTGCTAAGCTTGTGCTGACGAACACCGACTCTTGGGTGGTTGTCAGTTCTTCTGGGGAAAGTGGATGACCAGCAACCATTCAGAAGCATTGGTTTGGGGGTCAACACAGATAAATGACAACGGGGAAACGTGGCCTCGCAGGGTGACCCCGGCTGTGACGTCCCCTTACTGTGCTGTGACCTGTGCCGTCTCCTGGAACCTACTATTGTGTTCTTGGCCCTCAGCTCAGTTCTTTCAAGCTGGCACTGAAGTTAACTTGTCAGGCTGTATTCCCACTTCAGTTATTTGGTCAGTTTTGCCCCTTTAAGTGCCTAGGGAATTGAAGAGTGAAGCGATTCTAAGACTGGCAGCTGTCATGTGTGTGTCATACTAAAACACAACATTGTATGAAGACCAAACCACGCTCCTTATGATTATTTTGAGCATGGCACAACGTTCTACAACATCCTACAGGCTCGCTGCAGCCAGGAAATAGCTGTTTTTAATGCGATTTGTCGTGAATAAATTCAGGTCCAAACGATTTTTGTTGGAAAATTTGGCGAACTCTGCGAATCAAATTTTTGAGAATTTCGCCCATTTCTATGTGGAATATATATTTATATTGTTAGACTGCTTGGAAAATGCCATATAGACTATGAAATCTCACCAAAAACACAAAAATATACCAAAACCTGACTGATGAAGCAATGTGTGGAGGAAAAATACATTGGGGTCTGCCAATTGAGTCTGTATGCTTTTCAACAATTTATGATTTGCATCTTTGCATATGACCTTAGGGATGGTTTGTGTTCCATATCACTTCCATTTTTTGCTTTTTATTTTTTGGTATTTTCCATCTTTATTATTTTTTTACTGTTTTATTTTGCTTGTAAAATGTGAGCTTTCACGAAGGAACATCCGGTAACAGGTCAGCTTATAGCTAGCTACGAGCAGACCATATTACAGAATGAGGACAGTAGTGCTTGCAGCCATCATCCCCATTCACTTCTATGGGCGTTCTAAATATAGCCAAGAAAACTCACTTGGCTACATTCTGGAGTTCCCATAGAAGTAAATGGGCAGGTCAACTCAATGCACCACTGTTCTAATTCTGTAACATGGTCGGCTCATAGCTAGCTGTGAGCCAATTTGTTACCAGATGTTCCATTGTGACAACACCCTTTTAATTATCTTTAAATGTTAAAACTTATTTCACTGTAACCATGAATTCTGCCTTATAGGACTGTTTTATGTAAAATTCATTAGAGTCCTTATGGCAGAGAGCCAGAAAATAGCCTTAAAGGGCTGACATCATGAACAGTGAATCAGACTTCTCTGTCTCTCTGTGACATAGGTCTCTATTCATACTCATTCCTCGCTTTATCTACATTCCTTATTCATTACTGTCACGGATGCTCCTGTGACCCTCGCTCCAGGTCACAGGCTCACAGGCCACAATCCGCATGTCAGGCCGCGGGCGTACTCGCAGCTCCGTCCCTGCTACAGCTGGCTACTCAACTATCTGTGTTCCCGACGCCTCTGCTTCCTGGTGCGTGCATCCCCGCTCCATATGTCAAGTGCCCGCTGGCTCTGTTAAATTTAAAGGGTCAGTGCGCCGGTGATTTGTAATCACCAGACGCTGACCCTATTTAACCCTGCTTCTTACTGCAACGCCTTGCCGGATCGATAGTGCCCTGTGCCTTGAGAGAAAGCGTTGTTAGAAGTGTTCTTTTGCTATTCTTTGTACCATACCTATTTGCCTCCGTCCCTTAACCACAAAGCTTTGCCACCTGACCTGACCTTTCTGCCTGTGCCCGACTTTGAACCAGCCAAGCGATTGTGTGCCATGCCTCATCTCGTCACCTCGGCCACCACTACAGGCAAGTCGTGCCAGGGGTAGTGACCTGGGGGTTCGCTTGAGGCAGCAAGTCCAACCCGCTTTGCAGTAGGCTCTGGTGAAAACCAGCGGCCCCTTAGACTCCGCTCCCTGGTGTGGCTTACACCATCGCCTGCAGTGGTACAGTGGATCCACTACTCCAGCTGTTATAATTACTCTGGTATAATCTTAATTCTAAGTACACTTTCAACTACTTTCATCCATTAGGGGACCAGGTCATTTTGCCTTCCATATAAATCCTGGTTATTATATGTATATAAACCATAGCCAATGAAAATATATTTCTAAAACATTTTCTTAGTATATAAATCACAATAAAAGCATATATCCTTACATTATTATCATTACATTATTATATCCAAACATACATACACTCACCGGAAAAAAACTTTTTATTTTTACACCAATTATAATTTTGGTTTTTTGACCCTTTTCCCTTCTGAAACTCACTCAATTTTTTCTATGCCCAATTTTTTAACCCCTTTGCTTTTTTTTGGGGTTAACCAAAAAAAACCCCAAAAACAAAAGAAAATAAACCCTTACATAACCTTAACCCCTTACCTACATGTGACATAAACCTTCTGTTGACTTGAGTTACAAACATAGATCAAATTTTCAATGATATTCTAATTTTTTAAGATGCACTAGTATGTAAAAGGGGATTATGATGAAAAATAAGCATATAGGGAGACATGTATTAATCGAATGCGTCGAAGTCATTTTCTCATCTTTTTTTGTGTATAATGCACCTGAATGTATGAAAGTGGTTTCTGTAGGTTTATAAATGGTGTGTAAAGTTCACCTCGCCTGTGTGTTAGGCGCATGTGCCAAACATGTATAAAGGCTATGGATAGGCTGGAAATAAGAGAAGTCATTAGAATAGCATGTCAGCGAATGGAAACTATGGGACTGATCTTGTTTTGTGGACCACAGGTTCCAGCAATACCTGTGCTGTGCTGCCTCTTGCTGTATGAAGAATAAAGGGTGGGAGCAACAAAAAAAAAAACTTCAAATTTAATGTAGTAAAAATTTAAAATTTAAAAATCTGAAGAACAACATCAGTGGGTTATTTAATGTAAAATTATATTTAGATTCTATTAATTTTAAATACATTTTATAGGAGATATTTTTATATTTTTGGTATATTATATATTTTTATATTTTTGTATAAAATTTTTATTAAATTTAAATAATTTTAATTTTATAGTTTGATATTTACTAGAAATTACTTTTTATTATTGTACTGGTGTAAGTTGAGAAACATTGGACATTTTTTGCCCTAATGGCAAATCTAGCTCCACTTCCACTCCTCAGGCTCAGGTAGACCACATTGAAATAGGTCTGCCTGTGGAAGCAGTAATGCACCTAGTTTTGCCGAACCACATTCATATATGTGTCTAATATTATGAGAGTGGTGCGACGCCCCCAGAATGCTCCAAAACGCCCCCTCATGTTAGGCGCATTAGAAAGTGTTGAGTCTTATGAACAATGTGCTTAACACATTCATTAGGTGCACTAGACATCGTAGAATGCTCGGGTGAAAAAACCCAATCATACATGTCTACCATAGTTTCTTTACTCCATTTGATATAATTTAATTTAAGTAGGAATAATTTTTCACAGCATGCCATGCAGCAGGCATTAGGAAGGAACCTGTTGTTAAAATGTAGTAGTCCACAGCCCTTAAGAGCAGCTGCCTGAGGAGAAGAAGCCCCAATCTGAAGTTTTGTACCAGGGTCCACAAGACTTAAGCTATGTCTCTGGTGCTTAAAGTGGATTTATCGTTTCATCAGTTCATCTGTTTCAGTGTACGTTCAGTTTCTCAGCTCCTCAAATCCAGAGGCGTTTCTACACTCCCAGCTGGGTGTTTTTTAACTGAAGGGGGATGACATCACCCTCCCCTTCACTGTTCATGCTCGCTCCCAAGTCAGTGTGTTTGTTTGATATCAGTGGGAGGGTATAGCAAATCCCTGCTCTTCCCTCCCTCTGTAAGTATTTGATACACTGGTGATTTTGCAAGTTTTCCCACCAATAAAGAATGGAGAGGTCTGTAATTTTTATCATAGACAGAATCTAAAAACAATCCAGAAAATCGCTTTGTACGATTTTTAATATTAATAATAAATACATTTTTTATAATTAATTTGCATTATTTGATACAATAGAGAAACAGAACTTGGTACAGAAACCTTTGCAAATGCAGAGGTCAGATGTTTCCTGTAGTTCTTGACCAAGATTGTACACACTTTAGCAGGGACTTTGGCCCACATACCGATCTTCTCCAGATCCTTCAGGTTTCAGGGCTGTCACTGGGCTACCTTGAGTTTCAGCTCCCTCCAAAGATTTTCACTTAAGTTCAGGTCTGGAGACTGACGAGGTCCCTCCAGGAACTTCAAATGCTTCTTAAAGAAACACTCCTTAGTGGCACTGGTTGTATGTTATGAGCTATTGTCCTGCTGGAAGACCCATCTTCAACACTGAGGGAAGTAGGTTTTTGGCCAAGATCTTGCGATACATGGCTGTATCCAATCTTCAATACGGTGCAGTCATCCTATACCTTTTGCAGAAAAGCACCCACAAAATATGTTTCTGTCCCCATGCTTCACATTTAGGACAAAGTTCTTAGGGTTGTACTCATCCTTCTTCCTCCAAACACGGTGAGTGGTGTTGATATCAAAAAGTTCTATGTTGATCTCATCTGACCACATGACCTTTTCCCATGTCTCCTCTGGATCATCCAAATGGTCATTGATGAACTTCAAGCAAGCCTGGACACGTGCTGGTGTGAGCAGGGGGATCTTGCGTGTCCAGCAGAATTTTAATCCATGTTGGCAAAGTATGTTACTAACGGTAATCTTTGAGACTGTTGTCTGTGAGGGCCAAAATTCTTCCTGGTTGGTGGATGACCACATACTTATTGAATGCAATAAAATGCTAATTAATTATTTAAAAATCATACAATGTGATTTTCTGGATCTTTTATAGATTCTGTCTCTCGCAGTTGAAGTGTACCTAAGATAAAAATTACAGACCTCTCCATTCTCCATACTTGATAAAAGTGGTACATTCATTGAATGCAAATTTTTATCGTGTATAAATGGATGCTACGAAGGGTTGAGGTCTTGATGTTAATTACTTGACCTGATTACAGTGTCTGTTTTTTTGGTTAGTGACCACATTTATACTAGAGGAGTGTTATGTGAATACATGCTATGACTAAGAACTCTGCAGGAGTTTGGAATGTGTAAGCAGAGGTTGTTTTGTCTCTATCTCGACAAACTATGACACTATGATTTTAAAGTTAATTAATAAACACATTATTGTGCAAAAAAGGCTTTTCAGGATCCATCTCACTATTTGGATCACCAATGTTACAGATAAATGTTTATACTTGATTGAACACTTGAGGCATACCTACCAAGGTGCTGGGCAGCCCGCCCAATTAAATAGCAGTGGCGTAATTGGCTGTAACCCAGCATGGTGAACCACACGTATCTGCATTAATGGCACCCTTTGGTATCGCCTTATCTACTTGCAATTCTAATATCAGCAACTTGTTTGACCCCCACTGACCAACTTGTGAATTTGCCTGGGCGTGGTTGGAGGGGGGAAGGGGGGGGGATCAGCTCCAGGTGGCAGGGTGGGTTGGGACTGAGAGACATGTTTTTTTTGTGCCACAACTTGTTATTTCTGCTTTGCTGTTTTGTTTGTAATACTCTGGAAAATCGAATAAACCTTTTAATGATGATAATACCAGCAACTACCCCCCTCATACCTAGAAGGTGTGTGAGTGGTTGTCTTATCGGTATTTTTGCTTTTGTGCAATCTTTCCATGTATTATACTGTGGCTTTTCTGCATGCTAGTGTGAACAGGTACCAATTTTATGTGCAGTTTTTTATCATCTAATTGTTCCCCTAGTGGTGGGGTGTGTGAGCAATCCTGTACCTGTTTATCCTTCCCAAGTAACACTGGCTCAGCAATTACCTGTTTATCCTTCCCAAGTAGCACTGGCGCCTGTGTTTCCTCCTACTGGGTTAAGTCTTTAGTTCAGCCATTGAGCTGTAAGGGAGGCCTGTTTTGTGTTTTGGATTAAATAATCTCCCATTTTTCTGTGATTTTTCTACCAACGTTTTAATAGTTATATACGAAATGATAAAAGGAAAATGAGATTGAAGTTATCAGAGGCATTAGCACTGTACATAGTCAAATGTTGGCAATCGTTTTATAGCCTAGGCTATCTTTATGTAGAGTAATCTTTATGTTGTGCTGGTTTTTGTTTCATTTTTTTTTTTTTTTGCTGCGGTTTTCAGATTTAGGGAATCCCATTAAACTGAACAGTATTTTAATCTGTCGTTTTCAAGTGGAATATGCCATATTATAGAACATGTTCTAAGTTTTTTGAGCCGATTTTCGAATTTGAAATTGGACTTCAGAAAATCCAAGCAGTGTAGACTAGAGCTTGGATTTTCTCAAATCTGGCAGTTTTCAGGCAGTAAAGAGTCCAGGTAATTCATGAGCAGGTGTTATCCCCACCCACCCAAGGCCAGCCCCGCCCACCTGGCAGTTATTCACATATTTCTACCTATTCAAAGTAATAGATTAATCAGTTGTGAGGTGGGCGGGTCTAGCCTCAGGTGGGTGGGCCATGAATTAAACAGACTCTTCAAGAAAAGCTGGATTTTTTTCTGGCTGAAAACTGCAGATTTGAGTATTACTCTAAAACTTACAGAATAAGAGACACAGCGATGGAAACAGCAGGTCTGTCACTAACTTGTGCTGTCCTCAGCGAGGGGGGCAAAAAGTACGTGACAGGTTCTCTTTAATACTTATTCTGCTTAAAAAAAATCTCCCTCCCCCTGTTTCTCTATATCCCAATGTTGGGGACTGTTTGTACTTATTTTAGAAAATATTCATAAAAATAATAATGAAAAAAAAAAAGTAAATCACTGCTGTGTAGAACTAGCCTTATACAAGTTGTACACTGACTACTTTATATTATATTAAAGTGTCATACCGTCTGTGTTGTCCCATGGATAGATATACTGCATTATTTACAAAAATTAGGGTTGTTCTCACTATTGATAGTGAATTACATATGACATGAGATTAACCTGACATGTTTATCATTATCATCAGAACAATATGTGCATTAAGTGCAAATAAATAAACAAAATAGAAAGTAAATAAATACAAGAGTATAATGAATATATACATAGTGTAGGTCAGTGATTAATGAGGTAAAACAACAAAGAGGTATTATGTTTTTCCTGCTTATTCGCCTAAAAGTACAGCTTGTCCCAAAAAGAACAAGGCCTAATGCAGCTGCATCAACACAAAGATAAAAAAAGGGATACAATCTGGAATGCTGAGAATAAAAATGTGCCTGGTCCTTGAGCACAAAAAATGGTTGGGTCCCTAAAGGTTAAAGGAACACTTAATCAAACATAGAAAATCAGCCATCACATTGTGTTTATGTGTTTCTTACAAGGTGCAGACACAGATAGCAGAGGGCCCCGTACAAGAAGAGAATCCTTAATTTGTATAACAATCTGTACCAGTAATTGAAATTCATCAATTTAGTATCTTACATGCACTTGAATAGAGCAATGCTGCTGGCTGCTTTCAGGTTGGCAAAGGCAGCTCACAAATGGGCCCCTGGACCATTGCACAGGTTGGACTTATGTTATGTCCATTCCTGCTTCATAACTATTATTTACTTCTACTGCATGATTTCTATAATGTAGGATTAAAGATGTTACCCAGTTCATTAAAATTATAGTGATGTTGGGTCAGGATGGAAAAAAAATTGAAAAAAAAACCAATTCTCAACTCCTGGTCCGCCACTGCTTTGAAGTCGGGTTTCTTGAAGAGGAGCTGGATCAGTTCCTCTTTACTTCTTGTACCATGTGCTGACACAGAGATGTTCACTCGCCAGCCTCTCCTGTATTTTAGGACAAGAACCTGGAAGTAAATAGAAGGCTTCAGAGCGACAGTATCGGGGGATCGGGAGGGGAGGATCAGTTGTTTCTCAATTTTTTCCCCATCCTGGCCCCATTTCACCATAATTTAAAAAAACTGGACCACCCCTTCGATTGGTTAATACCTCTGTGACACAATTTTTTAGGCCAGGATTTCAGTAAGCTATGTTCTGAAGTGCATATGCATAAAATACAGTGAGAAAGGGTTCAATGTCCTCCAGAGACTTTTGGAGAGTCTTCCTAATGGTCCTTCTCACCCAATGATCATCACTTGGGGTTGGCGACGCTGAGTTTTCTTGGGTTCATATGGCGTCTCACACAACAAACATCTGCTGGATCAGCAGCTGATTGGTCACTTGCTAAGCCTGCATGGCCTTGGTATGAGCTCTCTGTTGCTGGGCACTCATCTGTTGTTCCTGAAAGTTTGCCTACACAAGCTACTTGATCACTTCCTTTTTCGTTTTTCGGGCGCAGACGGACCCTGCATTGTACCCTTGACCTAGACCAGAGGTGTCAAACTCATTTTAACCATGGGCCACAAACACCCATTGTGTTTGCCCTCAAAGGACCATTGGAAGGTGGCTAGGTGCCTTGGTATGGCTGTCAGAGCTATGCCACCACCTGTGAGTTGTACACTCGCCAGCCTCTCCTGTATTTTAGGACAAGAACCTGGAAGTAAATAGAAGGCTTCAGAGCGACAGTATCAGGGGATCGGGAGGGGAGGATCAGTTGTTTCTCAATTTTTTCCCCATCCTGGCCCCATTTCACCATAATTTAAAAAAACTGGACCACCCCTTAGATTGGTTAATACCTCTGTGACACAATTTTTTAGGCCAGGATTTCAGTAAGCTATGTTCTGAAGTGCATATGCATAAAATACAGTGAGAAAGGGTTCAATGTCCTCCAGAGACTTTTGGAGAGTCTTCCTAATGGTCCTTCTCACCCAATGATCATCACTTGGGGTTGGCGACGCTGAGTTTTCTTGGGTTCATATGGCGTCTCACAATACAAACATCTGCTGGATTAGCAGCTGATTGGTTACATGCTGAGCCTGCATGGCCTTGGTATGAGCTCTCTGTTGCTGGGCACTCATCTGTTGTTCCTGAAAGTTTGCCTACCCAAGCTACTTGATCACTTCCTTTTTCGTTTTTCGGGCGCAGACGGACCCTGCATTGTACCCTTGACCTAGACCAGAGGTGTCAAACTCATTTTAACCATGGGCCACAACAGCATTGTGTTTGCCCTCAAAGGGCCATTGGAAGGTGGCTAGGTGCCTTGGTATGGCTGTCAGAGCTATGCCACCACCTGTGAGTTGCACACTGACTGTGTCTAAACTCTTGGAAGCTACTTAAAAGAGCGTGGTGGCCCAGATTCGGCCCTCGAACCTTGAGCTTGACACCTGTGACCTAGACGGAAATTGAGGAAGTTTTCCAGCACTTGCGCACAGAGGGATCCAAATTAGATTTTCATATAAAACACATCTTTATTGGAAGACTTGTTTAAAAAACATGATTTAAAATCAACAGCATGGTTCACACATTTCGAGCCTGAATGCTTTGGCTCTTATTCGTAACAAATAAGAGCCAAAGCATTCAGGCTCGAAATGCGTGAACCATGCTGTTGATTTTAAATCATGTTTTTTAAACAACTCTTCCAATAAAGATGCGTTTTATATGAAAATCTAATTTGGATCCCTCTGTGCGCAAGTGCTGGAAAACTTCCTCAATTTCCGTGTATTCCGTTTGGAGCAACTACAGCCGGTTGCCATTTCCGTGGACACTGCGCTTGATGAGGAGGGTGCGGACCTGGCTTACATTCTATAGACCTGAATTGGTGAGCGTTTCCTCGTTTTTCTTTTTGTTACCTGTGACCTAGACCATAGACTCGAATGACTGGACCTTTTGTGGGGCAAAGTTCAATAGTAGCGCAAACACAGTGTCTTTAGGTTTAGTTTATAAGGTTTGGCTTTTATTTAGCCACAATTTAAACAGAAAACAAAATATGTGACTTAGCTTCAGCCAACCAATGGAAGGTTACACAGTCATTGTGGATAAGTCACAATCTCTTTCCAAGAAGGTTCCTGAGCTCTTTCCCCCCAGGATTAGGGGAATGTGGCAATTTCAGGGTATATGCTGAAACAGGTATCTTAACCTTACACAGTCACACACCCTTTTGACTGGGAACCACGCCACAGATTCCCTAAGCCTCCTTGCTTAAATAAGCCACGCAAAACCAGGCCAGGCCTACTGGCAGGTTTACTGCTCCAGTAAAGAATCAACCCAGATCAGCTTCTTCCCAGCAGCCATGATACCTACACAAAGTGTCAGTAATCTAATGTTACTGACCAAAACAAAACTGGCTTTACTTCACAGAGGCCATAAAGACCTCGGTGACACATATCCGCCATCCACCATGGAAACCTGTGACATTTCACAATATATAGTGTGTCTATGTGTATACGTAGCATGTTTGTATATACAGTGTATCCGTGTGTATATACCATATGTGTGTATTTATAATTTGTTTATATATAGCATGTCTGTGCATATATAGTGTGTTTCTGCGTATATTTATAGCATGTCTATATAGTGTCTGTGAGTATGTAGCATGTCTGTATGTATATATAGCATGTCTGGTGTGTGTATGTATAGAATGTCTGTTTGTAGTGTGTATTTAGCATCTGTGTGTATATAGTGTATGCATTTGTTCCTATAGCATCTGTGTATCTATAGTGTGTGCATGTGTGTATATATAGCATGGGTGTGTGTACAGTGTCTGTACATGGCATGTGCATCTATACAGTGTGTTTATATATAGCATGTGTGTATATAACGTCTGTTTATATATAGCATGCGTGTTTATAGCACATGAGTGTATATACAGGGGGACATGTATGAAAACTGTCTGTGTTTAAGACTTTCTTTGTCGCCCATAGCAAACAATCAGAGCTCCCTTTTCATTTTTTTCAGACCACTATATGAAATGAAAGGGAAGCTCTGGTTGTTTGCTATGGGCAACAAAGAAAGTCTTAGACTTTAGACAGTTTTCATACATTAGGACGATAGTGTCTATATATAGCTTGAGTGTGTATAGTTTTTGTCCAAGCTGATGGATAGTTGTTAGGTGCTGGGCAGTGGGATAGGGAGGGCCTGGGCAGCACCTCCTTTCTGAGCTGGTGCCCAGCTCTGATATTAAGGTGCTCTGACACTGCCTGAGTTTTCTGGGTGCAGGGAAGACCCGGACTGCCCATACACTTAAAAAGGCGTTTGGCCGGCAGGCCGCAAGGGTCCCGGCCGCTGAGTCGGCTCAGTGCGCCTGCCGGGGGGGGGGGGGGGAGCTGGTATTTCCACCCAGTGGGCCTTGAGTACTGGCGCCGGTCTGTGGCACACCTACAGGGGCCGCAGCGGTCGCATACACAGGCCCCCCTCGCCACACGGCTGCCTTGCTGGGTCACATAGACTCAGCGCTGCAGAGATCCTGGCCGTTCAGCCCCCTGGAGGCCGCGACACAGGCAGCGCGATGTGATGACGTCATAGTACCGCCTGCTCCACAGCCCGTACTAGGCCATAAGCCTATGGATAGGCATCATTGCATCATTGCGAGGGGGGCGTGATGACGTCACATCGTCTGCTCCGCATAAAGAGAAGAGGGAGGAATGGAGACAGGTGAACTTTTTTTTTTTTTCAAATATGGGCTTCTCTCTATTAATGTGGCTAATTACTGGGGGGCTCCTGTCTGTCTAGATAATTACTGGGGGGTCCTGTCTATCTATATAATAACTGGGGGACCCGTCTGTCTATATAATTACTGGGGGGCCCTGTCTACCTATATAATTACTGAGGGCCCTGTGTCTATATAATTACTGGGGGGTCCTGTCTGTCTATATCCGTACTGGGGGGCTCTGTTTATCTATATAATAACTGGGGGGCCCTGTCTATCTATATAATTACTGGGCCTCCTTTCTGTCTATATATTTACTGGGAGGTCCTGCCTGTCTATATAATTACTGGGGGGGCCCTGTCTACCTATATAATTACTGGGGGGTCCTATCTACCTAATTACTGGGGACAGCCCTATCTACTTGGCTAATTACTGGGGACAGCCCTACCTACATGCCTAATTCCTGGGGATGGCCCTAACTACCTCGCTAATCACATGAGGTAGGCCTATTTACTTTCCCCTGAGGGGGTTCTATCTCTATAATTACTGGTGGCTCCTGTCTACCAGCCTCATTAATGAGGGGGTGGGCTGTCTATCTACCTAATTATTGGGGACAGTCCGATCCATCTGGCTAATTACTGGGGACAGCCCTATCTACCTGGCTAATTACTGGGGACAGCCCTATCTACCTGGCTAATTACTGGGGACGGCCCTATAAACCTGGCTAATTACTTGGGGCAGCCATATATACCTAATTACTGGGGGCAGCCCAATATACCTAATTACTGGGGGCAGTCCTATGAGGGAGGTCTGTCTAACTATATAATTACTGGGGGCTCCTGTCTACCTGCATCATTAATGAGGGGGTGGGCTGTCTATCTACCTATTTATAGGTGACAGTCCGATCCATCTGGCTAATTACTGGGGGCAGTCCTTTCTACCTGGCTAATTACTGGGGGCAGTCCTATGTACTTGGTTAATTATTGGGGCAGCCTTATGTACCTGGCTAGTTATTGGGGAAGCCCTATCTACCTGGTTAATTACTGGGGACATACCTGTCTACCTACCTAATTACTGCGGGAAACCCTGTTTTTATACCTAATTACTGGGGGAAGGCCCTGTCTACCTACCTAATTAATGGAGAGACCCAGTTTACTTACCTAAATACTGGGGGACCTAGGCAACTACCTTCTTTATGGGGGCCCTATATACCTAGCTGCCTATTGAGAGGGTATATTGTCTGAATGGGGGACAATATACCACCTTACCTACTGTGGGGACTTTATACTTATCTATCTGCTAAGGAGATCTATATACCCACTGAGGGGCTATCTAATTGAGGATTATATACCTCTTTACCTACTAAATGAATATGTAAATTTACTGAAAGGGCCTATTTACCTATATTCTGAGAGTACCTATACACCTGCCTACTGTGGGACGTCTACATACTTACCTGCCTACTGGAGGCTTCTATACCTACCTAATGGGGGTCTACCTATTTACATGCCACTTATCTGACTTTTTTAATTTGTCATTTTTATTTAGAGTCTAACATACTCTGTGTAGTGTAGAATTACTGTGTAGGGCATTATTACTTTTTGGGGCTCTATGGATGGGGAGTTTGTACAGAGGTGGGAATTGATAGGGAAGTGTTGGAAAAGAGAGGAGTCTAAGATGTTTTTGTGGTAAACTCTACAGGGAAGAGCAGTGACTGAGAGAAGAAGACATTGCATTCTGTACCGGATGGAGGAAAAAAAGGGAAGAGAAGGACTCATTAGAGAAGACATCATGGAGTTTTGGCCAAGATGAAGAAAAAAAGGAGAAGAGAACAACTCCCATCAGATATGACATCTCCTGTGAGTCCCTGGTGTCTGACCAGTATGTGATCTCTATATGACAGTGTTGTAGGTTATATTGGAGCTTCTATAGTGGCAGTGTAGACTTGTCCTTGATTGTCAAGGGAGTGCACACCTGTCCCTGACACTGTGATGAGGGATTTCTCTTCACCACTTTTTCTTTCTTGCTTGCTTTTATAGTGTTGAGCGTGACCAAGGGAAATTATAAGTGGGCTGGTGGGGGTTTTGTGCCAGGGCTGCCTTTTATTCCCAGTCCGGCCCCGGTGCAGGAGATGTGTTGTGGCAGCTGTTGGTGTCTGTGAGCTGCAGCATGCTGTCCTGCTGCTGCTCTTCTCTGGCCTGGTGTGGTTGGTGTCCTGGGCAGGGTGTACTATAAGGTTGCTAGAACAATAGTATACTGCAGTATATAAGTACCATAATATATCGTACTAGCAATCAATTGTAAAAAAAATACCCAAGAAAGGTTGAGAAAAAAAAAAACTATAAAAAAATATTACCACCATAAAAAATGCCAGAATTAGGTAATCAACAAAAGCCTAATTCTATCATTTCTTTTTGCCGGCAATATATATATTTTTTTTCAACCTCTTTTGGGTATTTGTACAAGTGATCTATAGTGTCTCACAGATCATATGTGGGGCAGACAAGCTGTGTGAGACAGACAACTGTGAGACAATTGGACTATCTGTCTCACACAGCTGCCTAAATTCGACAGCTTTGTGAGACAGACAGTTGTATGAGACAATTAGGGCGGCACGTATGAACGGGGCTGCACCACAAGTCTGGCGTCTTTTCAGTCTGAAGACTGGCGCAGCCCCGTTCGCTATATTTTTAACCAAGTGGCGTCCAAAATAAGGTGCATTACAAAGCGCCGTGCCACTTTGTAATACGCCTGAGATCGGGGGGCGGGCTGGAGACGTCTCGCACTACAATCGTACGAAGCGGCACATTTATGACTTTAGTATGGCAAATCCAGGCGCATTACTGCTGAAACAGGTAGACCACTTTAAAAGTGCTTTACCTGAGCCAGAAGTGTCGCTTTGTAGCTAGAAATTGCTAAATCTATGACCCGCAGTAAAATAGGTTCATAGATTGAGACGGATTCTACACTACAAATGTGTGCAAAAAAAATGGCGCCCAGACACCAGAGATGAGCTAATTCAGCGAATTTGTCCCAAAAATTAATTTAGTTCCAAATTCATTTGTGGCTGCAGAGAGCCTGTTTGGTGCTGTAGCACATTGTGCCATGCAGAAATATGCATTGGGAGCGTGGTTTTGTATTGAAACAATGCTGTGATTTATTATGACACGCAGATGACAGGCCCTGCTCTTAGAATCGCTTCACTTATCTAGGCAGTTATGGGGTCAAAACTGACCAAATAACTGAAGTGGTTACGCAGCCTGACAGGGTAATGTCAACACCAGCTATAAAGAACTGAACAGAGGGCTAAGATCCCCCTATAGCGTCAAAGAGCGCACTCCTTTTACACTGTCATCAGATGATTCCACAGATTATGAAAGAACCTGTTCTGTTAAACGCTCATACATGAACCCCCCCCGCCCCTCCCGAAAGAGTGGAAAGGGTGTCGGCAATTATTTTGACAAATAGCTTATTTGTCTAAAAAAAAACTTTGAAATGCAGCTGTTTTTTTTGTTACATACACATCTCCATTACAGGCAGGTAGTATTTTGGGATATTGCTCTCTGGGCCAAACAGTAAATTTGTGACAGATTAATCCACAGATTATGACAGAACCTGTTCTGTTGAACACTGATACATGTAGAGCCACCTCTCCCCCCCCCCCCCCCCGAGAGTGGAGAGGATGTCAACAGTAATTTTTCGTTGACATCACTGATCATTTTGCCCTTCCTTTCATCCATCAGTGTCTGCTTTCAATCGGTCAATAATCTATCAGTATTGCTAAAGCCAAAAAGAAACAGGAGTTGATCCAAAACAGAGATGATAAGTAAATGGAATATTTGCATGTCTTCAATGTTTTGTATCCACTTCTGCTTTTGGCTGCCTAATCATCAGACAATCCTGATGCAAACAAAGTACCATGTCATAGTGGTTTTACGGCTTCTCCGCTATCAATCGGTCAAAATTCCATTAGTATTGCTAAGGCCAAAAAGAAACAGGAGTTGATCCAAAACAGAGATGACAAGTAAATGGAATAGTTGCATGTCTTCTGTTTTTTGTATCCACTCCTGCTCTTGGCTACCCAATCATCAGACATTCCTGATACGAACAAAGGACCATGTCATACTCGTCTTACGGCTTCTCCAAAGACACAATCGGTTGTGTTTGTCCTTTTCATTCCTTCTGACAGATTAAAAGAAGGGGAAAACCAAACGTAGTGGCAACATCATAGAGTGGCGGAGGGTGGAAACAGCATTAGGAAACCACAGGGTGGTCAAGTGAGAGAGTGGTCAGTTGGCAGCAGCATGAGTAGGCCACAGAGTGGCACAATGACAGATTGTGGAGGTGGCGGCAGCATGAGTAGGCCACAGAGTAGCACAATGACAGAGTGTGGAGGTGGCGGCAACATGAGTAGGCCACAGAGTGGCACAATGACAGATTGCAGAGGTGGCAGCAGCATGAGTAGGCCACAGAGTCGCACATTGACAGATTATGGAGGTGGCTGCAGGATGAGAAGGCCACAGAGTGGCACAATGACAGTGTGGAGGTGGCAGCAGCATAAGTAGGCCACAGAGTGGCACAATTACACAGTGTGGAGGGGGCAGCAGCAACAGCATCAAGCCAGAGAGTGACTTGGTGACATAGCCTGCAGGTG
This sequence comes from Phyllomedusa bahiana, assembly GCA_025379985.1. Taxonomy (NCBI): domain Eukaryota; kingdom Metazoa; phylum Chordata; class Amphibia; order Anura; family Hylidae; genus Phyllomedusa; species Phyllomedusa bahiana. The sequence goes on along the minus strand of JAODAL010000806.1, from coordinate 179,523 downwards.
ACAGCAGCAGCATGAGACCTGAGTGGTGAGGTGGCTGCAGCATTAGAAGGCTACAGAATGGCCCAGTGAAGAGTGGGGAGGTGGGTGGCAATACCAGTTCGTGGTAAAGATGGTGGGTGGTAGATGGAGCAGCTGGCAGCAGATGTGTGGCAACAGGTGGGTTGCAGCATCAGAATAGTAGCTGAGGCAGGTAGCCAGAAGAATCCAGACTCGTTTTTCAAAGTTTTGGTGAAGCGTCATGGCTGATCTAATCTGATGTATCAGGCAATGGTGTGTGGAAATCCTGGCTGATCCACGCCTGATTCATCTTGACGAAGTTGAGTCTCTCCACATTTCGGGTGGACAAGCGAGTTCTCCTTGGGGTTACTATGGCCCCGACCGCACGAAACACCCACTCTGATGCCACTCTACTGGCCGGGCAGGACAGCTTCTTCAGTGCAAACTCGGCAAGTTGCGGCCACAAATCCAGTTTGGTTGCCCAGTAGTCCAACGGGGTAGTCAATGTGGGTTGGCAGGGTGCTGTCCAAGTAGGCCACCACCTGCTGGTTCAGGGTCTGCCTCAGGTGCTGCTAGTGGTGAGTACCTTCCTCACTAGGCGGGTGAAGAAAGCTGCTCATCAACGACTCCAAACTCAGGTTGCTGCTAATGGAGCTGGTACTGCTCCTACCCCCCACCCTCCCACAGCAGCCGTGGCAGTGGTACATGAGCGCTGAGGAACAACTGGCCAGACTTGCGAGAGGATGGATCATGGCGCAGACAGGCAGCAGCTAACTGACTACATAGGATGTCTCTATAGTACTTGAGTTTGTCCTCCCTCTCGGCAGGTGAAAAAAAAGGTCCCCATTTTGAACCAGTAGTGTGGGTACAAGAGGGTGGAGAGCCAGAAGTCATCCCTCTGCCAGATGGTGACTACTCGGCTTTTACTACGCAGGAAAATCAGCATGCAGCAGGCCATCTGCCTCCATCTCCACTGTATAATGCCACTGTGTGTCTGGGTCACCTGCCTCGTCTTCCTCATCTCCTTCTACCTCCTCTGGCTGTTCCTGCTCCTCCTCTCCTGTCACCTGAGTAGAAAAAACACTATTTTCACCAGACATTGCTTGTGCTCCAATGTCCTCCTCCTCCAGTTCAGCCCCCATCGGACTCATGTGGCCGTCAGATGTTGGTGCTACGTCTCCAGTCCCCTGACCAGACAGATTTTGCAGCATCTGTTCCAGGACATGAAGCGCTGGAATGACGTTCGCTTCGCTCATCCCTACCGGGCACCAAAAATCATACATGTTGCCCTTAGTCTGGTTGTCTCACACAGCTGTCTGTCTACACATCTGTTACACAGCTGTTTAATTTAGGCAGCTGTGTGAGACAAACAGGTGTATGAGACAGATAGTCCAATTGTCTCACAGCTGTCTAACTGTCTCAAACAGTTGTCTGTCTCACACAACTGTCTCGTCTACTTTAATTACTTGCTGGCAGCTCGCCAGCCCCATAGACTGTCATTATCTACGGCGCGTACACGCCGTAAATAATGTGCATGTCACTTTCTCCCCCCGTGGCGGATTCGCCGAGCGGGGAGAAGAGACTGAATCCATAGTTCTCTATGAGAACTGTGGATTACCGTAGTTACTGGGACGGATTGGAGCCATACTGCAGCGCAAATCCGGCGCGCAGTACGGCTAAAATCAGCGCCCAAATAAGCCGTGTGAACGAGGCCTAAAATGTTCGGTTCGGTTTGAGTTCGAGAAAATCGAGATGTTCGACACGAACTTAACATTTCTCAAATGGTTCGATCAACACTAGAGATGATCTGCAAAGAGGAGTGAACCAAAATTCCTCCTGACAGGTGTGCAAACCTCATCATCAACTACAAAAAACATCTGACTGCTGTGCTTGCCAACAAGGGTTTTGCCACCAAGAATTAAGTCTTGTTTGCCAGAGGGATCAAATACTTATTCTGACTGCAAAATGCAAATAAATTTATATAATTTATACAATGTGATTTTCTGGATTTTATTTTGGATATTCTATCTCTCAATGTTAAAATTAACCTACCCTTAAAATTATAGACCGTTCATGTCTTTGTCAGTGAGGAAACTTACACAATCAGCAAGGGATCAAATAATTATTTCCTTCACTGTAAGTATATAAATGGTCCCTACAAAAAGTATGGGGCAAAGCTATTTTATGTAAAAGCCTCCTCAAAAGACAAGAGGACATTCCCTTCATCTGTAGAAAAAAGGATTCAAACTCCAGAAGAGAAAAGCCTTCTTCACTGTGAGAACCGTAGATCTGTGGAATAGCTGCAGGAAGAGCTGGTCACAGCAGGAACAGGTGAGGGTTTCAAGAAAGGCTTAGGTAACCACTTCCTACTGAATCATATTAATATTTATGAAGCCATATAAAATGTCTGGATCCAGTCTGATAGTAACTTTGGAATTAAGAATGAAATCTTTCTTTAGGGCACATTGGTTCTTGCCTCGTTTCACTCCTTTCAGTTTGACCCTCTTTGTGCTGATAATGAGCAGACTGCTGAAAATCTTTCTGAACAGGAAGCGTCAGAGTATTATTAGGCTTAGTGGCCAAAGTGAAAACTGCAGGACTTAAGAATTATGAAAAAATATTGAAAGTGATATGGAAAATTAAAAAAAAAAAAATATAACCAAAAATGTGGTGAACATAAAAATGCGAGTTAACCCCTCAACGACCTTGGGCGTATCAGTACGTCCCAGGGCCGCTAAGGGGCTTTACAGGGGGATCGCTCCGCGACCCCCCCGCACAGACGGCGGGTGTTAGCGGCAAATCGCCGCTAACACCCGGCAGTAACAGTGCCGGCGGGTGGCTCCGCCCGCTGGCGCTGTTTTACCCATCAGGCGCCGCGGCGTCTGAATTAACGCCGATCGATGCCGTGCACCGATCGGTGCCGTGATCGGCATAAGCGCAGCTATGCTGCGCCGATCCGATCACCGGGCATTGTGGTGGGGAGCCTTGGGAAGGCTCCCGTCACTTACCCTGGCCGGTTTGCCCCACTTCCGTCCGCAGACAGGAAATGGGGAAACCGCCATCTTTGTACACCCTAACGCATTGCCTATGCAATGCATTAGGTTGTATTAACAATCGCGCCACATAGTGGTCAGTACCACAGATGGCCTCAATGTTACAGTAAAAAAATAAATAAATAAAGTTTTAAAGTACAAAAAAAAAAAGTATTAAAAGTTCAAATCACCCCCTTTCTCCATTTTACAAATAAAATCATTAAAACAATAAAAAAGTTACACATATTTGGTATCGCCGCGTCAGAAAAAGTCCAATCAATAAAAATATAACATCATTTATCCCGTAGAAGAAAAAAAATTCCAAACGCCAAAATTGCGTTTTTTGGTCATTTTATGTCACTCAAAAAATGGAATAAAAATGATCAAAAAAGTCGGATGCATTCCAAACTGCTAGCGATAAAAAGTACACTACAGCCCGCAAAAAATGCCCCCTCAATGACATCCGTAGGTGTTAGTACAAAAAAGTTATTGGTCGCACAAAATGGCGCCTCGGCGCAAATTTCAAAATTAGAAAATGTTTGGAATTTTTTTACGGTACCAAAACATAACGGAAACCCTAGATGTTTGGTATTTCCGGATGCGTAACAACCTGAAGAATACAGATAACACATTATATTTACCGAAGATTGAACGCCGTAAAAGCAAAACCCCCGCAAACATGGCGAAAATACATTTTTTTTCACAATTTGTCCCACTTGGAATTTTTTTGCGGTTTCCCAGTATATTCTATAGTATAGTGAATAACACCATTAGAAAGTACATCTTGTCCTGCAAAATAAAAGCCCTCATGTGTCTATATAGGTGGAAAAATAAAGAAGTTATGGCTTTCAGAAGGCGAGGAGGGAAAGACTAACGTGTCACCCAAAAAAAAACGCCGGGTCCTTAAGGGGTTAAACAATAAATCCTTTTTGATGACACATTCCCTTTAAATTAGACAGGCTAAACGTGCACCAGATTTAGCAACACTGTTAAATGTGGAACATTTTATGACTGATGAATTTAAGTTTACACGGTCTATTCTGTCAGTATTGATAATTTTGCCCCACTGATGTTTCCTTTATTTTTTATATTAGCAGAATCTGCACCAAAATCTGCAGCAACAAATCCACACCAATTCTGCAGCAAGATCTGCACAGTTTTATTTAGATTTATTGCTATGGATTTACTTGAGGAAAGTCTATGGATTTTCTAGTGCATACAATCCCCAGAAAGGCTGTCCTGGGTGCTGGATATTATTTAACTTATAGTTGTCCTTCCATAAGTGATGGTTTGGGCAGAGTTTTCATGCCCACTCTATCTCTGTGCTGTACAGTTGTAGGACTGCTCGCTTACTACATGCTCACAATGTTGTAAATGCATGGTGTGCACTGTAAAGAAGTTAAGCACAGTAAACTAAATTTGAGTCTGTGGTATAACACTTTTTTGTGCTAAAAATTGTATGTATCATTGTAGCCAATCTTCATTTCTCCCCATCATACACTGTGCCCCTTTTTATCTTAGCTCCTCTGTCCATGTTTTCTACCTTCCTGACATTTCATTTCTCTTTGTAACTTCTTATCCCTGACAGAGCTTAGTAGCTTTGGCATTGACTATGTCTAGTGTTACAGTTTAGTCCTAGTCACTTTATTTGGACTGAATTGCTTTGAGCAAGAATACTAGGCTTAACCACTGTCAACAGTATGGAGCTGTGTCTGACCCATAGAGGAGCAAAGAAAACCACCCCTGACAAACCCTCTTTGTTAAACGCGCTTTGGGTTGTCTCCTGGCACCATTTGGTCTGTATCCCTTTTCTCTATTTATTTGATGATTGTGCCTAGTACTAAATGTCAGTTTTCCACTAGAAAAACATAGAAAGAGGCAGAGAAAGAGATAGCAAGAGGTATGTGCAGTATTACAGTATCTGTATGGTGAGCCTCCAAAATCAACACCAGCGGTGGGCTCCAGGCACCCTACCCTGGCAGGACTTGTTGAAGAGCTGCAGCACCAACTAACCTGTAGGGGAGCTGAGAGCCACTGCCCCATTGATCTGATACTGGTGGCTTATTCCAAATATAGGTTATCAATTTCATTTTCCTGGGAAAGAGTATTATATGCATTAAATGAATTCAAATTATGCAACTTTTACAGTCTTATAAAACATTAGACATTGGGGCAGATTTATTAATACAGTCTAAACTTTAAACAACTTAGAACTAAACCAGATGTGTCAAATTCATCACAGTGACTCATGCTGTATAGTATATTCAATTCTATATTCTATTTAATTGATAAACATACATTTTGCAACATTCTGCTACTTTAGTCCTCAGAGGAGGATTCTTGACTGACATTCTCACGACTTATTTATTCCATTATCTGTTTTGCTGTCATTATGACACTATTTGATTGACAGTTATCCTGACCATCCACAGCGTCTTTTAGTGATTTGAATTACACCAGCCAAATAACAGAGGGTGTGTTATGTCTAGAGTTTCAAACTGCTTAACAACGTCTGTATCCTTTATCTTATATAAATTCTCCATGTGGTGATGTAACTTGTACTTCTGAGGAAGAGCGGGTGTCCTGCGCGAAATGCGTCAAGTCTTGATTTTATTGCTGCCTACTGTTTTTAATTTTGCGATGGCATAAGTCACTTGCAATTTTGAAAATAAAGACATCTTTTAACCATACCATTCGGAACATTGCTTCCACTTTCCTAAGTGCGCCGGGTCCATCCTTTTATACTAGATAGATAGAGATAGAGCTATAGACATATAGATAGCTATAGATAGATAGAGAGATAAAGCTATAGAGATAGATAGAGAGAGATAAAGCTATAGACAGAGATATAGATAGATAGATAGAGCTATAGACAGATAGAGATCTAGATTGATAGAGATACAGTAGATAGAGCTATAGCCAGAGCTATAGATAGTGCTATAGACAGAGAAATATAGATAGAGCTATAGACAGATAGAGATATAGAAAGATTGACAGATATAGATAGATATAAGATAGAGCAATAGACAGACAGAGATATAGCTAGAGATAAATAAAGCTATAGACAGACAGAGATATAGATAGATACAAGAAAGACAAACATAGATAGATAGGATAGATAGGTGGAAAACAGATATAAGATAGAAAGAGAGAGAGAGAGAGAGAGATGGAGAAGAGAGACGAGAGGAGAGAGAGACATAAAACGTCAATAGCAGAATAATAAAATGTAATAATAATAATAATAATAATAATAATAATAATAATAACAACACAGAATTAAAGCTAACACCTTCTATTAACAAGGAAATCATTCTCAGCACAGCACACTTTCCCCATGAGCAGTAGTTGACCAGTGGATACATTTGACTCCTTCCCTGGCCTCCCCCTGCTGCCGAGGTTTCGCTTAACATTTCGCTTCTACCAATTGTGCGTGTAGTTCCTTCCTCTGAACACCAGATGGCGCTGCGCTCCCCTCATTGTCACCTCGCGCGGTGCCTGTAGCGGACTCGCCGGCCACTCCCCCTGTAGAGTTCTACTGGAGACACGTAGCCGGGCAGCCAATCGGCGCGCGGTCTGCGGGAGCTGTGACGTCACGGCAGACGGGGCCGGAGGCGGCTCGTGCTGGGCTCTGTAGAACGTGAGCGGAATCTTCGGGGTCACTGGGGTTCGCCCTGCAGAGCTCGGCGTCGCGGGGTGCCCATTGCTGACGAGGTGAGCCGGGACCATGTATCGCTGAGGACGAACTGGAGCAGGGCTGGGTGATCACAGCGGATCCGGCGTGGACTTGGTTAATGCGGACGTGTGCAGGAGGCTGGGGGCGGGTCTGCTGCTGCTGTAGATCAACGTGAAGAGCCCAGGAGGAGATGAATGGTCTGTAACCATGTTCTGCTGATCAGTACCACTGCAGGATGGAGGCAGCACAGGGTTAATGCATTGTGTCTTGCTCACCAGGGCCTCTTGGGGGTGAGAGGGTTAAGCAGGTTCTTTAGTGACTTGGGATGTTTGTTAGATTCTGATCTCTGTTTATGGAATAGTGATTTGTTCTTTGTATCATGTTGTTCTGTTACAGAGAGGAGGTAACACCAGGGCTCAGATTGGGGAAAATTGAATTTCTCTGTTGATTGTTACTCTGATCATTATGACCCAATATGTAATGAATGTAACAAATAGCAACGTAAACAAGCGTAACGTGTCATATAGGTCTATAGGCTGCGCCTAGAGCGGACCATCTCCTCACAAGCCATGTCTATGTGTCCAGCTAAGGTCTAGGGTTGCCCCAGGGACGTCCCCCATGCGGGTCACCTTTCTATATTGCAGAATGAAGACCTGTTCAGTAGAAAATGGCTCCCACTTTGGTGGTTTTGGCCGAGCCTTAAATATGTGGTTTCCCACTCATGCTATGTTTTCTCAGCAGTGGAAATGTCCGGCAGGAGGAAGTCTCCCCCGACCATAGCAGATTGTAGGAGGGGGTCACAGTTTTTGGAGAAGTGGTTTTTCTTTATGGGACTTCCTCTTTAAAGGCGTTCTGTGGCTGACTGAAAGGGGAACCCCAGCAAAACCTGTTGGAATGATGAATCATCAAGTTCCTCCTATATGTGAGGTTTGTTCCCACGGCCGTTTTTTCAGCCGGTTTTACAGATGGTTTTCGGTTTTGAGAACCGTCTGTAAACCGGCTGGCCAACATTATAAGGGTCCTTAATTGAAAATCCGTGCAGCACGGATTTTCCGCCGGCGGTCCGAAAACATATACCATGTCCATCCTTCCGCCTGATTTTTGGGCAGAACATGAACAGGTCAATGCGAGGTGGAAGGGCTTTCCTCTGCAAATAGCGGAGAAAAGCCGCCCCCCTGCAGCCATGTGCACGGCCCCAAAACAGAGCAAATACAGGTCGGATAATCCGACCTGTATTTGCTCTGTGCCGTGGGAACATGCCCTAAGGCCTAGGGTAGATGCACAAATGGTTCATTGTAACTATTGAAAGCTTCAGTCCACAAGATGACATGAAACGTAACCCATTCTTGTGGACTGAAGCTGATCTAGCAGTTGTGCTATAAGGCGGTGTTCACACTTGCAGTTTTGGAGGATACATCTAAAGGAGAGACTGAGATGGCTCATTTGGCTTTAAAAACTGCATCTAAAAAAAAACTGAAGATGTGAACACCGCCTAAACAGTTTGTGTGGCTCAGCCCCAGTGGTTTAACCCTTCCCTGGCTTAGTAATGGCATGCATTTGGGTGTAGGCCATTCTGTTACCCGCTTGCAGCCTGTGAGGTTCCCCATGCTCTTGTGTCACCTCCATCTACTTCATGTGCTGGTGAAATGTATTGATACAGTTCAGCGCTAGGAAGAGAGGGTAATGGTCTAATGCCCCAGAACTAAAGGAACTTGGCATTCTAAGTTTATAATATTTACTGTTCTGCTATTAGTACTTGTGCCAGGGGAGGAGAACACTTGTTGTTTTAGGATGTGATGTCTCATGTAGAATTGACTCCTAAAACATGATGGGCAGCACTACTATAAAGGGTGCATAGTGGGTGGGGGACCCTAGATATTGTGACAGGGTCTGAGAACTCTGAAGGGATTGTCCCATTCTTTATTTTTTAAACTAGTCCACAAAACAAAAGTTCGTGCAGCTTACCCCTTAGTATCAAGTGCAAAACCTCCTCTTCAATACGTTCTTGGCGGGGTTTGAATTTTGGGGATATATAAGTCTCAAGGAGAGCTCCAACCCAGGCTCCAGTAAAATGCAAGTATATCCAAATAAACATGGATGGTCCAGCGGATCACCACTGTGATGAACGCCATGTATCTTATTGTCCTGTAACTTTACATTGTTGGAATAAAACTTTGTGGAATACGTTATCCTCTGGAACATCCACGTTTATTTGAATATACTTCCTCTTTAGTTTTTAAAGTTATCTGCTTTATGGGGGTTTTAAAAATAGTAAAAAAAAAAAAAAAGTCCACCCACCGCTGAAGCCCCTTCTGTTCAATCCTACTGGTGATCCCTGCAGATGACCTCACCTGACACCGCAACCAATCACTGCCGTCAGCGACTATGTATGAACGGCGGTGACCTAACGAGTAGGGATCATGGGGAGTGGTGGCCGTGCTGGAACACTTTTTATTTTAACTCCCATATGCCCAAATGGATCTTTTTTTTTTCTTTTTTTTCTTTTTTTAGTTGACAACCCCTTAAAATTATCTTTCCAGTCAACATCTTAGGTAAAGGCAGCAGACGATTTCTATACAGTAACCTCTAGGGCACATTACGAATGTGCAAGCTGAGGTTTCATTGACGTTGCCTATTCCTTACCTGGGGCTGCACTACTGAGATTCAGTTGCCACTTGTAAGGCGTTGTCTAAGAAATGTCACTAATGTCTCAATAGTGAAGTTTGACTTCTAATTTAATCTTGAGGGTCTTGTGTGATTTTGGAAGGAGAAAAAAAAGTAAAAATTATGAGCTTTCCTTTGATACCTGTGTAAGTGGTGGTGTGTTGTAAGATTGATGTACATGATACAATTTACATGTCTGACTAGTTGTATTCACTCTGATTGCCTGTCAGGTCACGGTCAGTCATTTTTGGGAACATGAACGTGGTGTTTCTACATATATTTAGCAAGCCTGACCCTTTACCGTAGGGGCATAGACTGTCCTGAGTGGTATGTCTGTAGCAGATGTCTTGTCCGAAGTAGGAATGTTTAACACTTCAAGCATATGACATAAGCTATTCTTAAGTAGAACAGTTTTTAACCCTGTAAATGATCCTCAACCCCAGAAATCGTTACAAACAATACATTGGTTATATAGTTGAGAACTACAGTCTTGTACTAATACTGTATTATAGGAGGAGCATCACTTATATGATTGTGGCGCTAAATAGTAATGCTAATTCTTATGTTTAAATAATCCGTTTTCATCAATGATATTACTTTTTTGTTCCTGGGGATTGTACACCAGACAGAAATTAATGGCCAGTTTAAAGCTCTATACACAGTAGACAATTATGATGGCAGGATAGGCCAATGTAGAGGAGTCTTCTGATTCTATGCAAAAGATATTAGGGAAAGGAAGGATTGAGTATGCTGAATTTTGTTTTCTGCAAGAGATATCTGAAGGTGCTTGTGTATGGAGAGTCAGGTTGAGCAGCTGTCAACTGAATACGCATTCAGCCAACTGCTGTTAATAGAGGATGGGCACCTTTTATGGTTTTAAATGCCATGTGTAACAAGGCTTTACTGATTGTACTATTTTCTGACGTTAAAGAAGTTTTACCACGAAGGCATTTCATGCCTGGTTTGTCCAGTTTCAGTGTGTTTAAAAGGGACATGTTGATTTGTTTTAACATTTTATGTGACCAGCAGGCTTGACATCACCATGCCCTTTCCCCCCGTGTGTCTTTAGTCAAAACAAAGGTCTGTTTATGTAAAGAACTGTGAGGTGGCTACAATGTAGTTGAGTGGTTAGCCCTTCTGCATTTCCTAGGTTCAAATCCATGCAGGAACCAAACATGGATTTTTTTTTGTCTCACTGCACATTCCTGATTGAGGTTTCTATTTTTTCTTTTTTATTTGCACTGTTTGAGTAAGTACTAAGGATTACAAAGGACAGGAGTAGAATATCGGCACCTGGGGTTAAACACTCGCTCAGCAGTGAGTGTGTGTGATTACTATGCAGGAAAGATACTGACAGCAGCTGTCTCAAAGGAGAAGTGATGTTTGGGCATGTGTGGTCAGGACTGAGGAGCTCTCGTCACTGGTTGTATCCCCTGGAGACGAGCTGTACATTGTGGCACTAACGTAGCAGCTAAAACAAAAACGGTAGTGAATTTTTAATTATGATGAAAATATTTATTTAGTTTTCACGCTTCCCACATCAATTTTACTTTGTGGTATAACTCCTTTTAACTTCCACTGCAGATTCATTCTTCTGGCAATCTAGTGTGTTTATTCACCTTTGACTAAGTTCACATTTCTGTTTGTTTCGGTTTTGTCATAGGAACATAAGACTGAAAATAATGGAATATTGGATCTGTTACATGATGGACACCAATGGCGCCTGGTGGATCCTACTGGTTAGCCCATTGGATCTTTGTCACCATTTCTGTAGTTTTGCCTGACAAAGTAGCACAGCATGTCCAGTATTTTGTCCATCTTTTTTGACTGAGTTTGTGTCGGAGGTTTTGTTTTGTGAACTTTGCTTACAATTGCTTTATACATGCATAAAATAAAGTTTTTTCAAGCGCAGTTTGATAAAATTGCATATGCCCACCTACTGTGTCAAATTGGTTGATATGGTAGGCAGGTATATAAGACTCAAATTGCATTTAAAACTTTTATTTTGTGGCTATATAAGGCATAGCAGTCATGCATTTTCAATTGTCGACTAGTCCATCACTGTTTGTATAGGATTTAAGGCCTGCTGTACGTTGTAAACTTAATTTGTGCAGTCAGTTTGTTAGCAAGTTGCAGATGGGAGGTGCAGACTAACGTTTTCCTTTTTTCTTAGATTGGATTAATAATACACATATTAGCATCGGCTCCCATCATAGTTTTTTTTGTGCTTGTTTACCCCACCTCCTCTCCTCTCCACACCATGCTGTGTTCTTGACCTTTGGGCACATTTCCCATCCTCATGTTTGCTAGCAATGTAGTACCTCTGTGGAGGGGAGTTGTGCAACCAGGATTTGTGGCTAGATAGGGTTAAGTTTCGTCTCTCCATGTACGTTCTTGATTTAATGCCAGAAAAGAAAAAATCTTTGTCCAAAGAGACATTAGGAAACGCTATGTGTCTAGTCTTGTAGAAAAATCAGATTTTTATTGCAGGCTAAGGGATGGCAATGTTATAGTATGATCACTACCATGCTACTTTTGTCCTTTATTTGATACCAGCACAGGGTTAAGCTGAATAACGTTATCTGGCACAGGCTGCTTTCTGGGGATTCACTTACAGCTGCATTGGCCATGAGCAGGGGGCAGAGCCTTTACACTTTCTAAACCACTTTCATTTCTAGATCCCATTTCCATAGTAATCACATTTTTAAGATTTTTTTTTTTTTGCATATAAACTGTTCAATAGGAAGCATTTTGTCCTTTGCTTTTTTCAGTTACTTGTGTAAAATCTTTTTAGAAAATATTGTCAATTTCATGTATGAACAGAGCCGTTGTATTTTGGATGACATTTCCTTCTTTGAACATTTTTCCATAATATTTATCCTTTTTAGTCAAACGTTTATCCTTCTCAAGGGAATACATTGTTAACAAAATGACCTAGTCGAATTCAAGCTTCTGTGCTAGACATAAACATTTTTTATCTTGTTGGCATTTTTTTTATCTAGCATTTTCCTCTGAGCTGACCCGCTTTGTTTTGTAGAAAATGCTTTCAGCTTGTGCTGTGTACATTGGGAGTCAGCGGACATCTTATTGTTGTCACAGGTAAAGAGACAGTGACTTGGAATACCTCTATTATAAAGCTGGGGCAGGTAGCATAGGAGTCACCATTGACAGTAAGTGATGTGGACAGCACCCCTCCCTGTGCAATGACCTCAGTATTGGCCTCCGATCACAGAGCATGCCCAGAAAGATCTTCCATGTAACTCAATAGACCTTTTTAGGACTTATTTTGTTATTTCTGTTCCCACTGTAATTATGACTGGAATTCATAATTAAATAAAAAAAAAATAAACATTATACACTCAAAAATAAAAATGGAGAAGTAAATAATTTTAGCTTTGAGTTACTGAAAAAAACAAAAAAAACTTTTTTCATTCTTTTACGGGATTGCTCCATGAACAATATTGTTTTTAGAATTAAATCCAGCTTTTAAATATAAACATGCTTTGTATCTTCTCTTATTAAAATACTATCACCAGATATTTTAGGTAAAATAGTAACCTTGAGTTTCTGTACAATAGATTTATTGTGGACGCATGCGCTTTAGTCTTTCCCCTCTCTCTTTACTGGTGCGGTGAGCCTGATGCCTCTAAAGAAGAAAAGAAATGTCAATTTTTATTGTAATCCCTGTCTTGATGACAATGAGATGACTGACTGCTGGATACTGATATCAAAACTAGTGGGGTCGGACTTTGCGGCTCATTGGCCAATATGAAAACTGCAAGATTATGGGGTTAATTTTAACCTACAAGGATTAGAAAAAAAGATAACATTTAAAAAAAAAAAAATGTGTAACGTTAAAACTCAATCTAAACAATAAGTAATTTTCTGGTCTATTCCCTTTGACTCAAAATTAGTTTAGTACTTAAAGAGTACCTATCGCCTCCACACAAAAATTGACAGTAGATGAAATTATAAGAATTTTCTCAAATACATGTCATTAGCAAATCTGAGGGTTTATCTCAGCATTAGGGGGGGTGAACAGGTTTTACTTTCACTTTGTAACTCAGGAGATCCTTATCAAATTGTGGGAGATACCAACTTTGCAGGGGAAGCTGAGGGCATAGCTAATTGTGCAGGGTACTCTGAGTTTTTCACTACATACAGTACAGCAGGCACAACACACTGAGGACATACTGTGACAGAGTTTACTTGTTGCTTAAGCCTCCTCATCCATAGAACACAGGCATCTATATTACACTGCAGCTGGTGTGCACATGAAGTAGACTTACAAGCTTCCCCCTGCACAGAAGTAGTTAATTTGAAACAACTGTCAACATAGTGATCCATCAAGCTATCATGTGCCGGCTTGGCTCAACTTCAGAGCTGTCTTAAACGGCCAGCGCTTTTAAAAAACAAACAAAAAAACTGAAAGTGAAATGCTTTGATTTTCCTAATGAAGCATATTTGAGAAAGTGTTTGTATTTTAGTCTTCTGTTGCTTTGATGGGCACTCTTTAAAGCGACACCTTCCTGCCCTGCAGTGTACTATCACACTGCTTCAGGTATGCATTTAGCAAGTGGGACTATTAAAGTACATTGCTGTGATGGTGCAGACACATCGGTTGTGCCTTTCACATCACTTGCAGCTTACACAGTCAACAACCTAATATAAATGTGGCCATATTCCTATAAAGTGACTTCCAGGAGAGTTGGTGTGCATCCATAGGATAATTTTTGGCAGGCCTAGCCAACTGTCACTCTGCTAACTTTTATCTTGTATATGTGGGCAATTTAACATCTGGGATCAGATATAACTCTGTTCTTGGAAATTTAATCCATTAGATCCTTCTGTCATCTAAACTTTTTTTGATTTCTAAATAGGGTGACAGAGGACATACACTACCGTTCAAAAGTTCGGGGTCACTTAGATATGTCCTTAATTTTGAAAGTAAAGCACAGTTTTTTTCAATGAAGCTAACGTTAAATGAGAAATCATAAATGCACTCTGTTAATGTTGTAAATGACTATTCTAGCTGCAAATGTCTGGTTGTTAATGCAATATCTACATAGGTGTATAGAGGCCCATTTCCAACAACCATCACTCCAGTGTTCTAATGGTACATTGTGTTTGCTAACTGTGTAAGAAGGCTATTGGATATTTTGAACACGCTATAAAACTGACGACGTGTTTGTTACCCCCGTCCCATGTTTGTAACGAGTTGCTGAATTAAAAGTTTGCAGAAAAAGGACTGGTGAGTGCCGTGGATCATTACATTCTACTTCTCCTATGCTTATGTAAGTACTGACTTTAGGATCACTGAGCACCGCTATTAGCCACAGTTGAAATATTGTGTCAACACAGAGACACTGCACATGCTTTGAACAGTGCCGTGCAGCAGTGCCGAGGATTACTTTTTCTACTTTTCTATAAAACGGACCTTCCTTTGAGCTTGAGTTGAGAATCTAGAGCATTACATTTGTTGGTTCGATTAAACTCACAGAATGGCCAGAAAAAGAGAACTTTCATGTGAAACTCAACAGTCTATTCTTGTGCTGAGAGATGAAGGCTATTCCATGTGAGAAATTGCCAAGGAACTGAAGATTTCCTAAAATGGTGTTTACTACTCCCTTCAGAGGAGATCACAAACAGGCTCTAACCAGAATAGACAGAGAAGTGGGAGGCCCCGCTGCACAACTGAGCAACAAGACAAGTACATTAGAGTCTCTAGTTTGAGAATTTGCCGCCTCACAGGTCCTCAACTGTCAGCTTAATTAAATAGTACCCGCAAAACGCCAGTGGCCTTCAGGGCAGAGTGGCAAAGCTAAAGCCATATCGGAGACTGGCTAATAGAAGGAAAAGATTAATATTGGCTAAAGAACACAGACATTGAACAGAGGAAGATTGGAAAAAAGTGTTATGGACAGACAAATCGAAGTTTGAGGTGTTTGGGTCACACAGAAGAACATTTGTGAGACGCAGAACAACTGAAAAGATGCTGGAAGAGTGCCTGACGGCATCCGTCAAGCATGGTGGAGGTGATGTGATGGTCTGGGGTTGGTGCTGGTAAAGTGGGAGATTTGTACAAGTTAAAAGGGATTTTGAATAAGGAAGGCTAACACTCCATTTTGCAACGCCATGCCATACCCTGTGGACAGTGCTTGATTGGAGCCAATTTCATCCTGCAACAGGACAATGAACCGAAGCAACCTCCAAATTATACAAGAACTATTTAGGGAAGAAGCAGGCAGCTGGTATTCTATCTGTAATGGAGGGGCCAGCACAGTCACCAGAGCTCAACCCCATTGAGCTGTTGTGGGAGCAGCTTGACCGTCTGGATACGCAAAAAGTGCCCATCAAGCCAAACCAACTTATGGGAGGGGCTTCTGGAAGCATGGGGTGAAATTTCTCCAGATTACCTCAGCAAATTAACAGCTAGAATGCCAAAGGTCTGCAATGCTGGAATTGCTGCAAAGGGAGCATTCTTTGACGAAAGCAAAGTTTGAAGTAGAAAATAATTATTTCAATTACAAATCATTATTTCTAACCATGTCAATGTCTGGACTAGATTTCTATTCATTCTGCAACTCATTTGATAAATAAAAATGAGTTTTCAGTCGAAACACAAAATTGTCTGGGTGACCCCAAACTTTTAAACGGTAGTGTATCTTTCCTCTATTCCTCAACTCCTCTGTCACACAATTTACAGGTGTCCCCAGGCTGTCATGGCAGCCAGGGTCCTAAGAAGGCCAAGCGTGCCATTCACAGAAGTCTGTTACGGCCTAGTGAACTACCTGTCAGTACATCACAGATGGGTATAATACACTTACATATTAGTTGCATTGTATTGTAGCTCAGGATCCGTCATTAACAATAGATGATGGTCAGAGCTCATGACATTTCTGCACAGTGACTTGTCCCCAGGTAATCAAGCATGCCTAGAAAACTCTTCATTAGCAGTCAATGAGTCTAATCCAGACTGATTGTCCATGTGGCTTCTGTCAAGCAAGTCTTTAAATGCTGTAAACGTCAGCTTTTTGAGATAACCACTGCCATAATAAAGTACAAAGAAAAATGGTTTAAGTATCTGTAATGCAAAAGTAAGAAGTTAGAAAAAAGAAAAAGTTGCAAAATTATAGCAGTTGCGCCAGAATTCTAGTGTGGTTTGCTTTAAATTACTGTACACCATCTATTATGTGTTTTGTACACTTCTGCGCCTCATCCGCCAAGAGGCCGTGGCTTCACGGAAAGAGGGTGGGGCTTAGCCTGTAATGCCATGCAACAAAATTTTGCTTCAGTTAGTGGCATAAAGGTGTAAGCTTAGACTAGACCGTTTCAAAGAGTTTTCTCACTACACAGATTAACTTTCAACATAAAGGGACAGTTAAATGAAGACTTTCTGAATACATTGGTCAATAGATTTTACTTTAGTAATAAGAGACATTGTATGTGCTCAGAGTACACACAGGTTTCTGTGGTTACCTGGTTTCCTGACCATAACTCTGTTATCTGGTTAGAGCAGAGAACTTCGGGTAGGGAGTGATGTCACCCCATGGATGGACTGAACTCCAGAGAAAACTATATATAACAGTATTTCATAGGCCCCGTTCACACGGCTTATTTGCCGAGGATTGGCGCCGTATTCCGCGCCGGATTTGCGCTTCAATACGGCGCCAATCCGTTGGAGTCATTACGGTAATCCACTGCTCTCATAGAGAACAGTGGATTCCGTCGCTCCTCCCCGCTCGGCAAATCCGCCGCAGGGGGAGAAAGTGACATGCACATTATTTACGGCGCGGACGCGCCGTAAACAATGCATTGTCTATGGGGCCGGGAGCGGCGCCCCCGCCGCGCTCCGGCCCCGCCCCGTCCCGCCCCTTATTCCCGACGGATTTGTGCGCTCAATACGGCGCACAAATCCGCGTGAATAAGCCGTGTGAACACGGCCATATAAGCCATTGTTTTCAGTCCGTACAGGATGTGTACCTTGTGTTTACTGAAGAGGTAACCTCTCCTGCATTTGTCACTGGATAGGCTTGGCTATTTACAGAGTGGCTCGATATGCTAATCACTGCTATAGAACCACCCACAGCTTGATGAAACAGAGTAGGTGTAAAACTGCTAACTGCCTGCTCCAGGAAGTTAATATCCTCAAGTTATGTTTCTTCTCTGGTAGCTTCACTGTGTGACACAGATCTTAATAGCACACTGTTCCTTATAGTAAGGAAGATTATGAAATATGAATAAATCTTATTCTGACAAAGGAAACAAAAAAGAAAGTTAACTTCTGTGAAAAATAAACATTGAAAACCAAACCAGTCCTTGTCTAAGAAACATATTGTTGGGTTTTAGAAGGGATTTTCTGTAATAGTTGTCTATCGGGTTTAGTCCTATGTTCTTACAACCTATTTTGGCAATGGAGCTTAGTAGACTAGTGCTAAATGGCTATTCCTATCTCATTGATTTAGCTTTCATTATATAGGCCAATGTTAATAAAGATTGTTGCTAAATACATTGCTGTTATAATTTAACTTCATTTCAGAGATATAGGAGTTCATATCTCCTGTTTCTTTACACAAGCTTGCCTAAGTTACAGACCACCTCTCTTTTCTCTAAGACATCACGCCCTGCAGCGTCTTATCAGCAGGATGAAGCTTTCTCTGACCATATCTTTCTACTGAGAATAAAATTAACTCTAAGGCCGTGTTCACACGGCTTATTTGTCCGCGGATTGGCGCCGTACTCCGCGCCGGATTTGCGCTGCAGTACGGCGCCAATCCGTCGGAGTAATTACGGTAATCCACTGCTCTCATAGAGAACAGTGGATTCCTTCGCTCCTTCCCGCTCGGCGAATCCGCTGGGCGGGGAGAAAGTGCCATGCACATTATTTACGGCGCGGACGCGCCGTAGATAATGCATTGTCTATGGGGCCGGCGGGCTGCTCCCTCGCCGCGCTCCCGCCCCGCCCCTTATTCAGCCGGAATTGCAAGCGCAATCCGGCTTGCAAATCCGGCGTGAATAAGCCGTGTGAACGGGGCCTTAGAGTTTCTGACTAGAAGAAGCCTTGTGTCATCTTTTTAGGTCGGCCAAGCACATAGCCATGTAGTTACATCACACATGAGTGTCACTCGGTATCTAACAGTGTGTCTTGGCAGCTTGTAAGTTTTCCCCTGAGGCTAGCTTTATCTAAGGACAAATGCATCTTTGGTAGCTCACATTTATAAACCTCCTGCTTGGACAGTGTCATTGCTTTCTACAACCCCTCTGTCACCAATATCCCTCTAACAGGCACAGCTAGAATAGAAGCTAGCAGAGCTGAGATGTAAGTGCTGTGGAGTGCCCACATATGACACTGAAAGTGGAAGCCTGAGGCAAGGGGAGGAGAACAGGTTCTGTAAAACCCCGTACATATTAGATCAATGTTGTCTGAACCCACCAATTTCATCTAATAAGAGTTGGGAGACCCCAATACTAATCTGACTACAGATATCAGGGAAGATAAGGATACAAAATGTTGTATTTCAACTGTCCAACCGTTTTGTTCTTGGAAGATAAGCCACTTCCAGAGAACAAATGCGTGCCTTAGCACTGAGACACTTCTTTTAATCAACTTGAATAATAGAAACGTGAGTAGGGGGTTTTGAGGTTTGACAGCCCATCTGTATTAGGCTATTTTCACACAGCGTAATTTCGGCGCGCATTTCGCCATGTATTTGCGCTTTAATACGGGCGTGATGCGCGGTGAAATAACGGTAATCCATAGTTCTCATAGAGCACTATGGATTACATCTCCTTTCCCCGATCGTACAATACAATTGTATTGTTCGTGCGGGGAGATAAGTGACATGTCAATTAATCGCGGTGAATACGCGACGCGAGTAATGAATGTCAATGGGGCTGGCGGGCTGCCGTGAAGATTACGGTTGGGATTTTATAAAATCGCTTTAAAACCGGAAATGCCGCTCTTTGGTTGCAGAGAAGGGAGGCTACAGCCAGCACTGAGACTTTACAGTGGGGGGGGGGGTTACTTGAGATTTTTTTTTTTTTTTTCTGAATTGCTGGACAAGTGCTTTAATATACTGTCTTATTTAGGTATATGAATACTTCAAAACTGTCATTAAAAATTCAAGTATTTCAGGATAGTTTAAGATTTATTTATTTTTTTAATAATGTGGCGAGTAATTGAATAAAATACCCTAACATACGGTAATATTTTCTTAAACGCTGATCTTACTAATATTTCCTAATATTACATTCCCTTTCACTGGACATGCTATCTGATTTATAAAACCACCAAGTGTGCAATGTATACCTTCTATACCTTCTGTATATTTAAATAGTTTGCTTGTATCTGGGGTATATAGCCCTATAGGGTTCAGATCTCGTAGTCACAAACTGCTGCCTTCTTGGTAATTAAAATAGTAGATGCATCGATATGAAACATTATACAGGCATTAATGTATATGTTGTGTTTCTATGACCATGCAAAAAACTGCTGACCTAATTTACATATGCAAACTTTTGCTATTTTGGTACACCATGTAGCCATGAGCAGGTGCAAAAGCCGCCAGTCTGTGTCTCTAAACCAACCAGACATCCACATCTTTTTCTTGGGGGCTTCATCTTCATTTGTGTTTATAAAGAACAATTCCAGGCATGGCATAAAATAATCATTGAAGGCACATTGTAGAACACCAATAATAAGTTTGGAGAGGTTTATTCTTGTTGATTCCTCTGTCTCAGGTTTTTACTTCTAAAATTTTGTGAATTTCTGGATCCATTTTCAATACAAAATGCAGTGTTTGATATTGAATTATTTATTATTTTATGGGCAAAAATTATTTGTGTGCCGATGCGATAACAGTAAACCTATAAGGATCGCTGTCCTGGCTGAATGCACTTTATATTATTTTTTTGTTCTGTTTTTACTAACTTATTTTTCTTTATTTCTGAAGTCCCATTACTGAACTTTTATCTAAACACACAGATTGTCTATGGTGATAAAACCCCTTTAACTATGAAGACATATCGTTGGGATATGCCATCATTGTCTGACAGGTTAGGTTCCCACAACTCTGGCACCCGCACCTATCTCGGGAACAGACCCCCGAATCTCTCGGTGCAGACATGAGAGTTGGTCATGCCTGTGCGTGACTCTCAATTTGGATCTATGGGAGTTCCGAGCAGAACCGAACGCACCGCTCGGCTGTACTTGGAAATCTCGCAGAATGGAGAGTGACCGTGCAAGCGCGGTCACCTCTCCAGCTGGCGCTGAAAGTTGTGGACATGTTCCGCACTCGTGGCAAAACCCCTTGTTAATGGGCTTTATTATTTGACCAGGAGTCTTTTGTAGTCATTAGATTTGTCCATGTGAAGTCGTCAAATCTGGCAGTTGTAGTGTCACCTTTCTCTATTACTGTAGCACAATATAAATTGGGTGCAGTGCTCAAGGAGTTAAAATAAAAATCCATCCAATGCTGCTATCCTTGAAAATGTCACTAGAAATGTAGTTTTATCGTTTTCAGAATATTGCGGTAACCTGGAGCCTGCTTGGCTCTTAAAAGGCATTTCAAAATTTGGTAAATTAACCCCTTATTGGCTTATAATGTACATTAATATTATTATTTTATTAGGGGAATAAGTAGGTCAGGTGCTTAACCCACTTCATATACCGTGGGCGGCTAATTAGCACTGATGCCCTCTGTCTGCGGCCAGAATGGAGATGGCTTAGATTCTAGCCTTTTAACTAATAAGATGCCGTGGACAGGATGTCGTCAAAGAGCAGTAATCTGACAATATACTGCAAAACTTAAGCATTTTAATATACTGTGCAAACAATATGTTCAGGACCCCTAGGGGGATAAAAAAAAAGATGTGCAAACATTATCATTTTTGTTTTTTTAAACATATGTATTTTAATTTTAAAAAAATAGCATTATTGGTGTGGTCACATCCCAAAAATTACGAAATACTAAAATATGCTTTTGCTTTTTTCTTTTCATTTTTTTTTTTTTTTTAGACCGGAAAATATTGCAAAACTTTAGTCACAAAGTCTACCCTGAAGCACTAGCAACAAATGCTACGGCTTGCTCGCAAAAACCAAAAACCCTCACAATGGTTTGATAGAGCTAACATTTCATTTATACAAAGTTAGGAGAAAAAAAATGAAAAGCTCAAAAAGTGGTGTTGCTTTTTTTTTTTTTCCTCTCGCTTCTTAAATTATAAGGTACCAATGAAAAATTCGACTGGTCCTGCAAAAACAACTCCTCCATAAAAAAATGAAAATAGTCCGGGATTAAAGTTGTGCACAGACATAAGATATTATAGATAAACGAAATATAGGTGGTGCCAGAGAACAAAATAATGTGATGGGCCATAGATCAGTTGCTGTAGAATCCCACTAATATACAGTGAAGGAAATAAGTATTTGATCCCTTGCTGATTTTGTAAGTTTTCCCTTGAACAAAGACATGAACAGTCTATAATTTTAAGAGAAGGTTAATTTTAATATTGAGAGAATATCCAAAATAAAATCTGGAAAATCACATTGTATACATTATATAAATTTATTTGTATTTTGCTGAGAGAAATAAGTATTTGATCCCCTACCAACCATTATAATAATAATAATCTTTATTTATATAGCGCCAACATATTCCACAGCACTTACAATTTAGAGGGTGTACATACAGACATTACACATTAAAAGAACTTACAAATGAGACACGAGGTATGACCCTGCTCGTGAGAGCTTACAATCTATTATGGTGTATGGGTGAAACAGAAGTGCCAAGTTTACAATGGTCCGGCCATGTTTCATAAATAGGAGGTGGTTTACATAAAAATTGGGTGACCCTGACAGTACATCTATATACAGATAAGTGCCTGTGAGTGCCCTAGTGTAGGGAGTGACAAATGTGTGTGATAGCAGTTAAGGATCTTGGTAGGCCAGGCTGAGAAGATGTTTTCTTAGGGCCCTCTTAAAACTATGAGAGTTGTGAATGTGCCTGATCGCCCATGGTAGCATATTCCATAGAACTGGTTCTGCACGTGTAAAATCTTGGAGACGGGCATGGGAGGTTTGATTGAGGAATGTAGTCTGATATCATCAGCAGAGCGGAGCGCACGGGTAGGGTGGTAGACAGAGATGAGGGAGGAGATGTAGGGAGGCGCAACACTGTGGAGAGCTTTATGGGTGAGAGTAGTGAGTTTAAGTTGTATTCTGTACTGAATAGGTAGCCAGTGCAGTGACTGACACAGGGTAGAGGCATCAGTATAGCGGCTGGAAAGAAAGACAAGCCTGGCTGCTGCATTCAGGACAGATTGAAGAGGGGTGAGTTTGCAGAGAGGCAGACCGATAAGTAGGGAGTTGCAGTAGTCAAGACGAGAGTGAATAAGAGCAACAATGAGGGTTTGCGCTGTTTCCACAGTGAGAAAAGTACGGATTTTGGAGATGTTCTTGAGGTGCAGATGACAGGAGCAGGCAAGGGATTGGATATGAGGGGTGAAGGACAGATTAGGACCTGTTGCCTAGGTGTTATGGTGGTGCCACAGACTGAGACAGAAATGGCAGGGTAGGGTTGGTTAGAAGATGGTGGAAAGACAAGAAGTTCGGTTTTAGTGAGGTTTAGTTTTAGATGGAGAGAGGACATGATATCAGAGACAGCGGACAGACAGTCACTGGTGTTTTGTAGCAAGGCAGAAGTGATGACACGGGAGGAGGTGTATAATTGGGTGTCATCAGCATAGAGATGGTACTGGAAGCCAAATCTGCTGATGGTTTGTCCAACCATTTGTCCAACCATTAAGAGGTCTGGCTCCTACATACCAGTTAGAGGCTCCTAATCAACTCGTTACCTGCATTAGACAGCTGTCTTAAATAGTCATCTTTAAGTCTACATACTCAATTATTCATTTAGACTCTAACCTCTACAACATGGGCTTTCTAAGGATGTCAGGGACAAGATAATAAACCTGCATGAAGCTGGAATGGGCTAAAAAACCCTAAGTAAGACGCTGGGTGAGAAGGAGACAACTGTTGGTGCAATAGTAAGAAAATAGTTGAAATACCAAATGACTGTTAATCAACATTGATCTGGGGCACCATGCAAAATCTCACCTCGTGGGGTATCTTTGATCATGAGGAAGGTGAGAGAGGCAGCTGGACCACAGTCACCAAGAAAACCATTAGTAACACATTATGCCATAGTGGTTTAAAATCCTGCAGTGCCCGCAAGGTCCCCCTGCTCAAAAAGGCACATGTGCAGGCCCATCTGAAGTTTGCCAGTGAACACCTTGCTGATTCTGTGAGTGATTGGGAGAAGGTGCTGTGGTCGGATGAGACAAAAATTGAGCTCTGTGGCATTAACTCAAATCGTCATGTTTGGAGGAAGAAAAATGCTGCCTATGACCCAAAGAACACTGTCCCCACGGTCAAGCATGGAGGTGGAAACTTTGTTTTGGGGGTGTTTCTCTGCTAAGGGCACAGGAATACTTCACCGCATCAATGGGACAATGGATGGAGCCTTGTATTGTAAAATCCTGAGTGACAACATCCTTCCCTCCGCCAGGATGTTAAAAATGGGTGTTAGCTGGGTCTTCCACCAAGACAATTACCCAAACATACAGCCAAGGCAACAAAGGAGTGGCTCAAGGAGAAGCACATTAAGGTCATGGAGTGGCCTTGCCAGTCTCCAGACCTTATCCCATAGAAAACTTATGGAGAGAGTTAAAGCTCCGAGTTGCCAAGCGGCAGCCTCAAAATCTTAATGATTTAGAGATGATCTACAAAGAGGAGTGGACCAAAATTCTTCCTGACATGTACGCAGAACTTCATCTCAACTTCAAAAAACGTCTGACTGCTGTGCTTGCCAATAAGGGTTTTGCCACCAAGCATTAAATCTGGTCTGCCAGAGGGATTAAATACTTATTATGTTAAATTATATAATTTATACAATGTGATTTTCTGGATTTTAATTTTGGATATTCGATCTCTCAATGTTAAAATTAACCTACCCTTAAAATTATAGACTCTTCATGTCTATGCCAGTAGGCAATCAACAGCAGCACGGTATCAATTACTTATTTCCTTCACTGTAGCAATATCATTCAACAATTTATTTAGTTTGTAAGGACCTTTTTATGTTATGTTTAGTAAACAGACTTGAATGAGCATGCATGTTTGTTTCATTAGTGAGAAAGGAAGAAGCCATTGCCAGGCCCATTTGGCAGTGGATTTTTTTTTTCCATGGTAACAAAACATTGGATATTTAGAAATCCAGCATGCCCTGTTTTTCTCCCCACGCTCACACCAACATCAGCCATTAAAAGAGAGTCAGGCTATCTCTACACAGCACAGGTTTTCTGTCTGATTTTTGGCAGTTTTAGTATTTTGAATCTGGTGTAAATCCGACAGTACCCTATGCTGCATAGACGGCAATGAAAAGCCCATGTAGTCTATACAGCATGGTTTTTTACCGTCGCACTAAAAATGCAGCGAAATATGTAGCATTTTGTATATTCCACCGGTTTCCACTCGGATTTGCCGTCGGCCCGGTGCATTAAATGTATGGGGTTGATGGCAAATGCAAAAAACAGACCACGGTTTTTGCGCAGATCTGCGCGGTCCAGTAATGACAAAATTCCGTCAGATTTCCAACGGTATTTTGTCATATGCTGTTTAGACCTAGCATCAAGAGGACCTGAAACTAACTAGATTATCATTCCTGTTCAAAAGCGTGTTATGTCAGTATATTGCCAACTTATGAAGTGTTGCCTCTTGGTACAAGGGAGGTATTATCTCCTTAATGTTTTCCCTCTCCTTTTTGTTCAGATCTAATCGTCATTTTTATCTAAATATGATGCAGGCGAGTTGGCCTTCCCTATATGGTCTTGAATATGAAACAACCTAAAAACCCAGTTGCACCAACTGAAGTGCACAACAGAATAGATGCTAGATTTAAGAAAGCAGACTGCCTCCCAAAAAGTAAAACTGACCATGTATCGGTAAATTACAATTGTACCAGAAACTCATTCTAAGGGCCCGTTTACACGTTGTATCCGACCGGTATTTGTCCGTTTTGTGTGCTGTGCACACGGCCACGCGGTGGGGTGGTGGGACGCGGCTTTTCTCCGCGATGAGTGGAGAGAAGTCCCCCCCCCTTCACATTCACTTGCACATATTCCGTCCGAAAACCAGACAGAAGAATGTGCAAGTGCAATGTAGTTCGGGCGGCCCGCGGGCAGAAAAACCACCGGGCGGAAAACCCGTGCAGTGGGGACTGCTGCACGGATTTTCCATAGGAGCCGGTTGTGCTCGTTTGCAGCCGGTTGCAAAACCATCCGCAAACCCGTGCCGTGGGGACACACCCTAAAGAGAGAAAAATTCTGGTTGCAACTTCTGTGGTGACTTTTACCAAAATGTCTACTGTAACAAAATGGAAAAAAATCCTTTTAAGTAAAATACTTAACACACATCTGCTGCTGTTTTATCTTCTGATTTACAGTGCATGACAAGTTTTTACATTTTGGTAGGATATTAAGATTCCATATTGCAAACTTATTGGGAATCTTTCACATTATTGACCATCATAATATATATTCCCCCCAATCTTGAATTCTGTCTATTTCTATTATTCTTGCTTCTTGTTGACCTTTACTTTTTTTTTTTTGGGGGGGGGGGGATTATTTAAGAAATTGTATTTTTAAATTTCAACCTACTCTACGAGGGTTGACACATGCTACACACTAGTATACCTCAGTACTACCTATGAGATATATGGAGTTGTAAAATGGCACCTATAGGAGTCTAAGTGGTCTTTAATTGTATCTTCACTTTCATGTGAAATCAAGCAGATGTTTTTTATGCCTCTTTTCAAAGTGTGCCATATTATGGAGGGTATTCTCTACTGGAAGTATTGCTTGTAGTGAAGAATATATCTAATATGATAGCCTATGGTGAAGCATATACAGATTCATGTTCTCTTGAGTGCATGAGGGCTGCTGCTCAGGCAATGTGAGAAATCCTGAACCACATATGTTATGCCACAGGGGTTTCATAAAATATGCCATTTCTGATGGCCCAACTGGTGCATCATTATAAAGGCTCCAGAAGCAGCTGCACATGCGATGCTCAGTATTGTTAACGCTACTAAATCAGTTTGTACCCAAGACCTTGAATTGACTTTACTATTCATTATTTTGAAGTCTTGTAGGATATTGAATAATGAGGTATTGGACTACATAATGCATCTTATTTAATCATCTCCATTAAATGTCTTTTTTTTTGGTACGGGTGAACAAACTGCAAATTTGAATAAATTAAGCTCATGGAATTGTTTTTTACTTTTTTAATTTGGTTCCGCCATGAAGAGTTGTTTTAATTGATTTTCAGTTTATTGTAAAGAAATATTTTTAAAATTTTGGTTATGATACTCTTTACGATTTGTTTCTTCTAAGGCGAATGGTTTAGTTTAGCCATTTTATCTTTTGGTTTAGTTATTTCCTAACTATATCAACTTGCTGCTAATATTTTTTTTTTAATTATCGTAAGCTTTATTTAGCACTATTCTCTTTATTTGCCAGCCTATTTATTTTTTTCACAAATTTGCTACTTTTTTTTATATGCATGTCTACCTGTAAATTTGTAAAATACAATATATTGTGCATAACATTTTAAAAATTTATGAACTATGCAATTTTTGTTCCATTTTATTTTCTATCTATAAAATACATTTTGGTCAGATGCATCTAATTAGAGAACCTTTGTGAACCTTTTTTAATTAGTTTCCCAATTTAAAAAAAAAAATTATATATATTTCTACTTTGCACATTTTTTTTTTAATGCAAAAGATTGCATTTTTGAACTACGAGCAAATTGGTAAAGTTTTATCACAGTCTTTATACATTAATTTATTAGCAGTTTGCACCCACTAGTTGTATTCTACTTGTTTCTATCTTTTAAATAGTGACTTGCATTCTATTGGATTTTAAATACTTTTGTTTTTCCAGAAAGTGCCTTCTGGCTTGTTGGGGCATATACCACATCATTGACCACTTAAAGTAAAAGGGGTTGTCTCACTACATCAATTCCTCTCGCCTCAGTCCTGTTTTTTTGGTTTCACTTTGAATTCAGGGGCTTGTTTACTGGCTTCTACTAGGCTGTAATAGAGGCCAGGTCTGTAGCTATAGCAACCAGTTCTGGCAGCCTATCAGGAGAGATCAAACAGGTCTGTAGCTATAGCAACCTGAGAAGCTGATGCAGCCCATACAAGAGTGGAAACCTCAGAATAGGCAGGACACTGTTAATGGACACATATTGCAAAGTGACTTGTTTTTGTAAGATTTTTAACTTATAAAGCAATTATTGTAGTGAGATAACCCCTTTAATGTCAAACTTTTTAATACAGTTTAGTTTGTAGGTATTGTGGGGGTTTGCACAATAGTCAGGGAAGTTCAGCATCACAGGCAGACTTTTAATGGCCCACGCATGGGTCCTTTACGGCTTTTATTGCCAATGTCCCAACAATGGCAAACAGCAAAAGGTAACAAACTCCTGCTTGTTGAAATGCTAACTATACAATGATGATTCCCTGTCTATCGCATACATAGCGTGCCAGACCTGTACGTTCCAGGTATTCAGCTTGTCGGCACCCAACTTGCTCCATGCAGAGAGAACAACCACAGTGCAGCTTAGGTTTTTAAACCCCACTCCCCAGCTGCACTTTCTAACGAGCTGACTGCACACAACAAGGTTTCTGGTCAGAGACTGAAGCCTCTCACCATGTATAGGTGAAATACCTTGATGAAATCTGCACTCCATCCCAGTCACTGAATTACAGTATGTTGTGTTTTGTGCTAATCTATTTCCTAATAAATGGATAGAGGTCAGCGCTACTTATTCATTTTTACACAGAGCTTCACATCCCCTACTTCTCTTCACACAACCATAATTTTAAATGACAAAATTATGGTGACCTCCTGGAATAAATATTTATTATTTAGGTGAGTTGTGTAACTGTGGTATCCTGCCAAGTTCCCCTTAGTGGTGGCTGCAGGCAGACAGGTTTTTATAGTTGGACTCTACACCATGCATTTGCAAGGCTTTCAGTTCCTTTTTTTTAGATTGTTTAATGATTAGGCCTTGTGCTAATAACAAATGACAATAAACTACACATTCTCATAAAAATATCTATGGAAGAAGTAACATTTCAATTTTGTTGTTGGATGTAATCATTGATTTTGAAAAACACTCCCCTATCTACATACAGTCTCACAGCTCACAATGCATATCATTGTAAAAATCGAGCCATAAAAGGGAAATGGCTTACTGTTAAACTTGGAGACGGGATTCTGTAGAGTCACAGATGTGATAAAGAGTTCCAAAAATTTCTGCTGCACTCAGAACAAATTCATAGTCTCACAAATGTTTTTCAGTAAGTTTTTGTTGAAAACTGTTTTTTTTTCCCACTTACTGCAGCGTTTCACATATCTACAATTTATTAAAGTTTTTGGTGTTCTAAAGTTGTATCTAATAAATACATTTTACACCGACAAGCAAAAGGATAAGAATGTTTTGATCTTTTTGACTTTGAGGCTCCATATCTCACCATCCACTACAGCTGTGAATGTGAGACTACCATCATCTTATAGACAATCATCTTGGCTATCTCATACATAACTTTGACCTGCAACTATTTAGCATATGCTTAGTTCTGTAACTGCATTGTTACTGTTTTGCTTCTGGTGGTGGGACAATCTTCTTTTTTTCTTCTTCTTGTATACTAAAAATTACAACCTGTTCTCACATTCCCTATTAGCTCAGTGTGTTATTAGGCTGATTCCCAAGCAAAAGGTCACTGGTTCGAGCAGCCATGAAGATTTCCCAAGAAAAGACAAACGGCATCATCCAGCTCATCAATAGCGGTCTCTTGGCCAAAAAGTTTGCCAAACTGTATCATGTGAGGCCATGACAGCTGCAGGAATGCAAAATGAAGTCCACCCAAAATGTCGGAGTCAACAGGTCGGCTCAGTAAAAGGTCTGTCAGTTCTGGCACGATAGACACGGCAGTGTAGGTGACTCGTATGCCTCGTAAGAGTGAGATCACAGCCGTACATGCAAGCAAAAGAAAGATTGGAAACAGGTGATTTGGAGTGATGAGATGAATGTCAACACACCGGCTCTGGCGGTTGCAAATGGGTGTGGAAGAATGTGGCTAATGGATAGAGAAATTGAAGAAACCATTCAATTCGGTGGAGGAAGCTAACTGATATGGTGTTTCACAGCTAAAAACATTGGATACTTGACCAGGATCGATTTTGATCTCAATGCTGAGCTATATGTCAGTATATACAAGTTATATGGGTATGAAAAGGACAACATAGTGATTCAACAGGACAATGACCCCAAACATACGTCGAGTTTGGAGGACAAATGATTCAATGATAATAAAGTAGGGTTTCTTCATTGGCTTTCACAGTCCCCTTACCTCAACTCAATTGAACACTTAGGGGTAGAGTTGAAGAAAAAGCTGTGTTCGTACCCAGGGGAGTTGACCAGTATGCACCAACATTGGGAACGTGTAAAAGAGACCTGGGATCAGATTTTGATCAACACATGCTTGAGTATGATTCAGAGCCCAGAAGGATTAAGGCAGTCTTGAAAACCAAGGTGGATTTACCAAATACTAACAAAATAATAAAAATTAACATTTTGATTTTTAGGAACAGAAGAAAAACAATGCAGTTACATGACAAGAATCTGCAGAACTAAGCAGATGCTAAATACTTGCAAGTCAAATTTATGTATAAGATAAGTAAGATTGTCTATAAGTTGATGGTAGCCTCGTGTAGAAAGCTGTAGTGGATGGTGAGATATGGAGCCTGAAAATAGTTCCAAACCACTGAACTTGGTATGTTCTACCTAAATAGCTTGATTATAAAGTGATAAAAAGCCTGATGTTACCATTTTACTACAGTAAAGTTATCACCTAAACACCTGTGCCATGTATGAGGGAGTCGGAGGAGTTAGGGGAAATTGAGGAGTTGGTGCTTTGGCTTACCAAATAAAGCATTGCCTTGTATTCAATTGATATGCCATCAGTGTGTGAGATGGGAACCCTCTCTTGACATGTTAACGACCGCCCACCGACTTTTGACATCGACTGGTGTAGGTCGTTCGTCTACAGTGACGTCTTTTGGCGTTGCTGCAGACATCAGAGTTTGCTGCTCCGGGCGCCACAGCTGCGCAGAGATCGGGGCTGTACTATACAGCCCTGATCCCAGAGCATCGGGGAGCGGGGGAACCTCCGCACCCCGGTGCTTTAACCCTTTGATTGCCGCGGATCGTCACCGCAGTGCAATCAAAGGGTTTCCCTGCTCTGTCAGGTGATCGGAACGCCCGATGACCCAACAGTAGCCCCAGAGCTGTCTGTGTAAGAAGCCAGTGACCAGGACAGACTGTGTGCTGTCCGGATCACTGCCTGTGTCAGTCTGACACAGAGTATAATGCATTAGCATATATGGATATGCTAATACATTATGAAGTGAAAAAAAAAAAAGTAAAACAATTCTCCCTTCATGGGATTTTAAAAAAACAGAAAAAGTGTTACAAAAATGAATAAAAAACTAAATAAAACAAAAATAAATATTTTATAAAAAATTGTACATATATTACACACACAAAAAACAAAAACCTACACGTATTAGGTATCCACACGACCGTAATAACCTGTAGAACTAATCTAACAAGTTATTAAGTGTGAAATGGGAATGGTGTAAAAAACGTAAATTAAAAAAAAAATGTAAAAAAAATTCTGCAATTATTTATAAGTGAACTTAAACTATTCCCCCATAAAGTACAACTTGTCTCGCGTAAAACGAGGCCTCAAACAATTGTTATTGAAAAAATAAAAAAAAATTACAACTGTTGAAACGCAAGGAGGCAAAAACTAAAGAAATGTTCTGGTCATGAACTACTTTTCAGGCCTGGGGCTTAAGGGGTTAAGCATCTGTGGTCTCATGAGGTAGTCAGAGTGCAGCGTCATAAATGTTTGTTAGATTTTAGACAGGAATTAAAGGAGTTGTCTACTTTTGTACAAGTTAATAAATGTCCCCTCAAAATAAGCTGACTACAAGTTGTCTCGCTTCTGGAACCTCCAGCAATTACTTTGAGTCTGCAACTGAATCCTGAAGTGTTTAATATTCCTGCAGTGCCAGCTCAGGGGAAACTCCGCATTACGTGATGCTAATTGAAATCAGTATGCTGTCCATGTAATGAACAGAAGTGCTGGGTCCTACAGTGAGAGAGATGGGGTTTTTTTGTAGCTTGTCTCTACTTGTGACTAATCTATTGAGGATTAGACTGAGGGTGGCACAGAATGCCCCAAGGCATTAAAGACTAACTGTTCTAAGCTAATCTATTTAAAGAGATCCTGTCACCAAGAAAATGCAGTGTAACCTATTAGAATCTTGTTATAGAACTGGATGAGGGTTATAGAAAAATATTAAATTGCATATTTATATTCCTGCTCATTCTGGGTTTATAAGTCCTGTGAGTGATCCTCCTAAGTAGATGTCAGCCTTTCCTAAATTGGCTTGAATACAGATTTTACTGAGTAGGACCGCCCACTTGACTCCTAGCCCAGAATGAGCAGAAGTTTTAAATTGAT
Organism: Phyllomedusa bahiana; assembly: GCA_025379985.1. Taxonomy (NCBI): domain Eukaryota; kingdom Metazoa; phylum Chordata; class Amphibia; order Anura; family Hylidae; genus Phyllomedusa; species Phyllomedusa bahiana. The sequence continues at coordinate 147,493 of JAODAL010000806.1, read as the reverse complement.
AAAATATCAGTTTTCTATTGAATTATTTTTCAACTCAATCTGCTTAGATCATTGTATTTACCACTTGATAGGTTACTTTAGCCACTGATAGCCACACTTCATACTTTTAGATCTACATAGTCATTACAAATTGTTCCATTTTCCTTATTTCATAACAGCCGACATTCTTTGTCATGATTTGTTGCGTGAAGTTATAATTTACTTACATATAATACATGATTTGTTTGGATAGACATTTACATAATTGTTTTTATTTCGAAGCCTATTCTAGTTCAACTTTTATGTATTTTTCTGCAAACTTTTATCTATTTGTCATGTGTTCAGATAATTACTCTTAAATCCAGCTTTGCTGTTCTACGGGGCATTCGTATATTCCAAATGTATATCCGATATTTAGTATTCAGTTAGCGTTAATCCACTCATATTCAAATCTATATGCAAATCAAAGTATAGCTGCAAAAGCTACATAATAATAATTTGAATACAATTCAATGCAATTTGTTTTCTTTTATAAATGCAAGTTATAATCCTTAATTAACTTGTCTTATAAACTGTAATTAAAATAATTAAAGTTATTTTTCAATTATATAGTTGTATAATTTAGTTTTCTTTTTCCACTTTTATTTGTAAAAACAATTCTGTCTGTTTTTAAGGAAAGAGTAACTTATTTTAAAGGAAACATCTCATATATTTACTTTTTTAGCTTGATTTAAAGGAGTTTTGCTTGCCACGTAGGCATTTCATTCATGATTCGCTCTGCTTCAGCTTTGCGTGCTCAAAGGAGGGCGTGTATGATTTGTTTGAACTGCGTAGAATGTGACCCAGCAGGCTGACATCACCATGCCTTTCTTCGTAGTGTGCTCACTCTAGTCAAACAGAGGTCTGTTTTTGCAAAGAGACGCAAATAGCTTTAATGTAGCTGAGTGGTTAGCACTTCTGCCTTCCAACTTAAAGGGAATGTATCGCTTCCTTACTTCGGCTGATTCACACTTCTCTTAGCTTCCCAGCTCTGTGAATGCAGGGGTGTTTCTTCCCCTCCCAGCTGGATGACATCATCCCCCCTTCACTGCTGGCCTGAGACCCCCCCCCCCCCCTTCCCTCTGAGTCCACATATCACTGTGTCTCTCTCTATGCAGTCTTATTTTATAAGAGCTGTATACATACCACAGGCTGCATTCAATCTAATCTGAGCACTGATCTTTCACAGCTGGAGATGTATTACAGCTTTCTAAGAACGGCACAGATCTGCGTGTATGCAGGAGAGTTAGGCACAGGGACAAAAACTGTCATGTTTTCTCATTGTACAATCCTGCTGCAGTCTGTTTCTGCTCGGCGTGGAAACAGAAAATGCTATGGCCCCTAACTCTGAGTCAGACACACAGCTCCGTGAATCGACCCAGGGGCTGTACAGAATGTAAATGAGCTCTCAGCTAGTGAATTGCAAGGAGGAGGGATCAGGAGGGATTAGACCCACACTGGATATCAGTGTAAATAAAAACACAAGATAAGGGACACTGTGAGAATAAGGCAGCTTTGCTAATGACATCCAAATGCAAAGTTGCTTGTTTTCACTGTCCCCTTATTCTGAAGACCATTTAATGAAACGATAACACCCCTTTAAGGATTCTAGATTCAAATCCCTGCAGGAGTCAAACGTGCTTTTTTTTTTGTTTGTTTCAATGTGCATACTTTATCGAGGTTTCTTTTTATTTATTTGCACAGTTTGACTAATGACTAAGGAGTACAGAGGATAGAAGTACAGTGACAACACCTGGGATTGAACACTCGCTCAGCAGTGAGACTCGTTACTGTGCAGGGAAGAGACTGGCAATAGCTGCCTTAAAGGGAATGTGTCATCAAAAAACGAGTCATTGTTTAAGTCCCATTTTTATGTTAAACACATTTTTTAGGATTTTTTTATTTTTTTTATTTTTCATATCACTTTCAATATTTTTTAATAATTCTTAAGTCTTGCAGTTCTTAAGTCTTACTGCTTTACAGTAGCTTCATGCACATAGGAGATTTAAGACTGACTCAGTCCCATTTACTTCTGTAGGAGAGTTTTCTAGTCATGCTCTGTAACCTGGCAAGAAATCAGTGTGCAGAGAGGTGAATGGGTGAACTGTGACTATCTCCTCTTGTGACTGGTGGATCCTGTGTTATCTATTCACACTGGTGTCTCCTTTCAGTTTGACCCTCTTTGTGCTGATAATGAGCAGACAACTGAGAGTCTTTCTGTACAGAACAGGAAGTGTAAGAATATTATTAGGCTTAGTAGCTAGAATGAAAACTGCAGGACTTAAGAATTTTTAAAAAATATTGAAAGAGATATGGAAAGTTACAAAAAATATAACCAACAATTCTTAAGTCCTTTTTAATGACACATTCCCTTTATAGGAGAGGTGATGTCTGAGCATGTGTGGCCAGAACGGAGGAGCTCTCGTCCCTGGTTGTAACCCCTGGAGACCAGCTGTATACTATGGTTGCTAAGATAGCAGCTACAAAAAATTATACAGATTTTGTAATAATGATAAAAAGTTAAAAAAAAATATATATATTTTTTTATTTGAAAGCTTCCCACATCAATTTCACTTGCGTGGCAAAACCCCTTTAATAAGATTTGGTAGAGGAGAATGTGTTTTCTGCTTTCTAAATCTTGTAGCTATATATTTTTATTTTTAAGAAGTTTAGTTGGAATCGCTTAATCGAAGCCACACTTCATTCCTGTCTTGTCTATATAGGCAGTAATTGTTTAATGGAAGCTGTGATTTAATAAATATATATATATATATATATATATATATATATATATATATATATATATATATATTTATATATATATATATATATATATTGAGATTTCTTAGATCTATATTGGAGTCTTCAGGAAATGGATCAGAGCCTCCTGTCACAGAGACCAGGGAGGAACAGAGAAGATACATTGAGAATCTTCCCTATGTAGAATGTTGTTATCCTGCCTTCTCTAGGTCTTCAGCAAAACAGTAGAGCGGTTATTAAATCCCTCACCTTGTAATGAAAATGAAGTGACTCAGCCCTACAATGAAAGCTGTAAGTGAGCTGCAGAAAATGGCAATGTCACCTTGTGTGACTACACTAGAGGCCACTGTGAACATTGCAGTCTGTCAAGATGTTGAATGTAACCATAAAATACACGACACTAGCAAAATAATTAAAATGTTTATAACAACATTCATATAATACATTTTCTAATGATGTATTCCCTTTAAGAACAGAAAATAACAAATGGTAACAAAAAATAAAAAAGCACCAACAATTTAAAAATTTTTATAACTTTTTTTATTTAGATAATATATCATACCTTCAAAATATCAGATAAGTTTTGAAAAATACATTTGTGTTTGTGGGATGAAAAATTACAAACCAAAAAAATCTGTGTAGGCAAAGAATTGAGCGACAAAATGTTTACTAAAAAAATAGGCAGTGATCGGAAAAGACCTCTGTAGAACCGTCTGACAGGAGGTAAGTTGGCTGCCCAGTTTGGGGTAGATTAAGGCAAGATCACTGCAGCAAACGACAAATCCCTATTCTAAAATGGGGTATGCTAGGAAAGCATATTATGGATAGATACGACCTTCATTCAGCATGTCCCCTTCTTAAGCCCCGACGCGTTTCCCCCTCCACGATATATGAGGGTTCATCAGGGGGATAAAAGAGATGTCCTGCTTGGTGATAGATAATGACCAGATAACTGCAGGGAAACGCGTCGGGGCTTAAGAAGGGGACATGCTGAATGAAGGTCGTATCTATCCATAATGTGCTTTCTGAGCATACCCGTGCGATATGGATTATATGTACTGTGATTTGTTGTGGACAGCACTAAAGTGACTTTTGAGAAAAGTATTTCTGTTGTGCTCTTACTTGCTTCAAATAATGATGAATAATGGAGCATAGTATCTGACCTCTGTTATCGATTTCAAATTGTGGTCAGGGATAATAGTATCGGGTTCTTTTTTGATATTAGGGCTCGTCTAAATTAATCCTTTATAGCTGTTAACCTGTACTTCTGACTCTTAGAGGTGGAATATTATTCTGTCATCCCTGAATGAGATGATTAGCCCTGCATATTATGGGACATTCTTTGGTATTTATTATAGTGGGATAGACACTAGGGTCAGCCATCGGTGATCGGGGCGTCCTTTTCGGGACGACTACCTGATCTTCTTTAGGGTTAGGTTAGTTATAGAGATAGTAACTGTAGTGTGGTAGTAGGTTATTTAGCGTATTTTTAAGGGATGTAATAAAAGTTATATTTTAAAGTAGGGATTTGTCGTTTGCTGCAGTGATTCTATTTTTCCCAAATTCTTATTTTGTATTATTGGTTTTCTGTAGTTTATAGATTAAGGCAGGGCCAGTTTAATTGGTGGGGAGTCAAGTAACACTTTTTACAGTAGCCAAGAGTGTAAATATACACTACTTACAAAAAGTTAGAGACATTTGGCTTTAGGTTAAAATTTCAGGATGAAGATAATTCTTGATTTTTTTATTTTTTTTTAAACACACTAAATGAGACCATCTCTTAACTTTACAATGCACGTGTCCAACTTTTCAGTGCTTTTTGCACGACGTGCTGGTTTCTAACAAGAAGCTTAGTGGCAAAATTCACAACAGGTGCTTGATCCCTGAATTGTCCAATAAATTTAGGGGATCAATTTGAATTGAGATTTAAACAGTCCTCATCATGCTGTTCACATTCTGACATCACGAGACCAAAATTACACCTTACAATTGATAAACAGTACCGCGCCATTGCGAGGCTTCAAGCAGGAGCTCTCAGAAGTGGCCACTGAGCTTAGAGTGTCACAGAGTGTTATCAGCAGGTTGCAACAGAGAGAATGAAAGAGTGACAGGCAAAGAAGTGGACGTTCTTTGGCTCCATCACACACTGATGTCTGCTTAATTGTAACCGATGCCCTGTGGTACTGGATGATGATGCCACACAACTCCAGGGATGTTTGAGAGATGAGAGGCAACCAAGTTTCATGTTGGACCATTCGTAACCATTTACATCAGCGCGGTCTGCATACTAGATAACCAGCAAGGGTACCTGACCGATACCTGACCTGGCTGTTGACACTGTGTGACACTCTAGGCTCAGTGGCCATCTAAGAGCATCCTGCTTAAAGCCCCGCAATGGCGAGGTACTGTTGATTAAGGTGGTGTTTTAGTCTACTGATGCTAAAAGCATGATGAGGAGGACTGTTTAAATTCCAATTCAAATTGATCCCCTAAATTTATTGGGTGATTCAGGGATCAAACACCTGTTGTGAATTTTGCCACTGAGCTCCTTGTTAGAGATCAGCAAGTTGCGCAAGAATTGGAGGGTATTGTGATTTGAATAAAATTAATTTTTAATTCAACGATTGTTTCATTTTTCCAATACATATATTTTATATTAACCCAGAGCTGCAATTCAAATGCATAGCAAACCATTTGTGTTTTGTTACATTTTTGTATGATAAGAAACGGGGTCTTACCAGGTCCTGATGTGTCGACCATGAAGTCCAAAGAAACCAAAAAAAGGAAAAAGCATAGTGCAAGAGGATGAAGAAGAAATTATTATAATAGACCCAAACTTTTATTAGTGTGACATATTAAAAAAGTCAGTGTTTAAAAATAGACCGTGTCAAACAAAAATACACTTTGAAAAAGACAAATCACGCACAGAACAAGAGAGGATAAGAAAACACATAAGAAAGAAAGGAGCTGGTGGGTGTACCAGAAGGTGAAGGTAGATGTATATGATCACAAATCCATAAAGTCCAAACCTCTAAAAATGTACCCTTAATAATATCCTTTAAAATAAACAATAGTGTTGCATTACCTAAAAACTCGGAACATCAATCCAAATGGTAACAAATACAAAGGGAATCACAAGTGTCTATTGCCTTTCCCTTGAGTCTCTGCAGTCTGCTGGTCCTTGACAGAGGCCTCTACCCATCTTCCCATCAAGTGGAGTACACCACCTACCTGGGGTGTTAGCAGTTTCCAGGCACACTGAACATTGACTAATTGGCTGTCTACACTAGGTATGATGTACTCATGTTGTAACTATGGGGCACTGGTGATTGGGCTATCCTACCCCGGTAATAATGTATTAATACCCCATGGAGGGGTCTGTCTGTGAAAGTAAGACGAAACGCGTCTGAGCATTTTTTATTAAATTTCTAGTTTTATACATGGCAAGACACTTTGGCCTGTATTACTAAAATGAGCCACATAAGGATTGTGTTACAGATTTGTTTAACAACTGTGCTTTATAGGCTGTACATCATTATCTCGGGATATCAAGATAATTTTTGTCCCTATTATACCTGGGAAAAATATAATGGTAGAAAATAAGAATAGGAGCCAGAATTAGAGTGTAATAGAGGATAGGTTTACGGGGCTGCCCATCAAGGGCCAGCAGAGGGCTAAGACTCGTAAGGGAAAATAAGGCAATAGAGGCTTGTGACTCCATTTTGTATTTGTTACTATTTGGATTGATATTCTGAGGTTTTAGGTAATACGACACTATTATTTGTTTTAAAGGATATCATTAAAGGTAATTTTTTAGAGGATTAAACTTTCCGGATTTATGATCTTAAGTTTCCCTTCCTCACCTCAATTTGGGTATTGGACTGTGTAAATATATATGATATATCATATTACATAAGAAGTTCAATAAAAAGTTAGTATAGGCACCAAAATGAAAAAAAAAGGAAAAACCAAAATAACCAAAAAGTGCTAAATAAGTATTACGTATACACACACGGCCAGTACAGCAGAAAACCAAAGGGCTGGATCTGTTTTTAACACAGTTAATGTGTCACGCTAATAAAGATTTGTCGGTTATAAAAAAAAATTCTTCTTTTTCTTTCCCTTTTGCACTATGTATTTTTGTTTTTGTGTTTTAAAAAATATGTAGCTACTTAATATGTTTAAAAAAGGCATATGACCATTAAGTTCAAACAAGGGCGCCAACATCAATTACAGTCAGAGCTGGTTTTTCTATTAGCCCTTCCAGAATCTGATGGGCAGTCTGGGGAGGTTGCAGAAAAGTAACTGAACTAACATAGAAGGGTGATGTGTGAGACAGTTTGGCACTGAGGCAAATTATAGGTGCTCATGGGAAGGCATACAATTACTGTATTTATTGGCCTATTTTTTGTTAGGTTTTACCTTCTGTCTTGTTAATGTTTGGTCTGTATTGAAATTATTGTAACAATCTTATTTAAAATGAAAGATGTCTGAGACATTGGACCTTGAAACAAAAATGCCACTTGTATGCGATCCAAAAATTGGAAAAATTTAAGAAAAATATTAAAAATCCCCTCCTTGTCTTTGATTTACAAAGCCGTTTATTTCTATTGTACAAATCTGTTGTGTCCATGGAGAAGTTGTAGTTGATTCATTCTGACGATGACCAATCTGAGAATGGAGTAGAAAAACATTGCTTTGCAAGCGACTAAAACTGATACTGAAATGAAGTCCTTGACACTTAAGTAAATGACTGATATGTAAAGCTGTGGGTTTTTTTCACTTTTTTTTTTACTCCCCATTGCTCTGCACTGGCGATGTGATGGTGGTATTTTTTATTTGGTAATTCAATGGTAGTATTATGTGGGAATCACATGAAGCCTTAGGAGGACACTGTATGGTAGTAATATAAATTATTTATTATATATATATATAATATAGCAGATCTCTAAAGGAAAACTAATGCATGCTAGGTGGGCAGAACTCTGTGGTCCATAAGCTCTTTGAACCGCTGGAGCCGGTTTCCCTCCTGCTCTTTTTTTTCAGTGGTTTAAATGGTTGGTTACTTTTCCAGTAGAAATATAATGATAAGGTGAAATTAATGTTTATTAATAACTAGAAATCATGCCCAATTTAGTCATGTGTAATCCACTATTTAAAAAATAAATAAGTGGAGTTGTCTGACTTGAACTCCATAGAACATGTTTGGTGAGATTTTAAGAAGGTGTTTGCAGCTTTCAGACCCAAGACTATATTGTTGAATTAGAGGACATTTGCCTATAAGGACTTGTCTAAAGTAATACAGGATTGCTGCCAGAAGCTGGTGTCTGGCTATACAACAAGTTTGCAGCTGGCCATAACAGATCACGATAAGCTACAGATGAACCATCACTCTTACCCAGAGTGACATCCAGCAATCTAGCAGAAGAACAGACCACCCAAGATATTTTGTAGAGTGGTACAGACACCTTATGTTTTTTCTGGTACAAGACTGCATATGGTAATTTTTGGTACTGTGGTTTAGACCCATCCACATTATATCAGTAGGCCCTGATGTTTCTTTAACTCATTCCCCAATTCTCGCCAATCAAACATGTATGGTCTGTCCTAAGCATAGATTATCATTCTTGCATGATCCAAAAATGCTTGGAGATTATTATTTTTTTAATGTAACACAATATTACAAAGAACTTTTCAGCACTCTCCTCATCATTAGTACAAGCAGGGTTACACTGAAAGGTGACACCAATGTGTATAGATAACACAGGATCCACCATTCACAATAAGAGATATTTTGAGTCGTTCCCCCCCCCCTCACCTCCCCTCTTCAGGTCACAGAGCAAGTCTAGAAAACTTCCCTATAGATGTCAATGGATCTGCTACTATTCCCATATGGCTGTTGTAAAGCATCTCCCTAAATACTGTTAAAAGCAGCTCAAGTAAGATGGCTGCCTTCATAAAGATATACAGGGAAGTAAGAAATTTACAATCGGGAAAATAAAGTTGGCTAAGAAGAAAAGAATATGTATCAGTATCTTCTTAGTTAAAAAAAAAATATAGAAGATTGGCAACAGATTTCTTTTAAACCAATAAACTGACTTTGAATTGTTTTTGTTCTTCTGTTTTAGATCTTCCAAGAACATTTATGAAGTTCAAGCTGAAAACTTTGCAATGAATACTTTTTTGTAGTAAGAAATTTGAACTTTCTTGGCCCTTAATAAATAGATGAACATGAAGCTTTGACACCATCAGTTGCTTAATGAATTTCACACCACCTAAAGATGATGTCTGTGATACCTGTTTGATATAAATAGATGTATTCATCCTCTGATGTACCTGCTTTTTGTAAAAAAACAGTGCTTGAGAAGTATGTAACACAAAGTGCATTTCTGTGTGAACAAGTAAGAACCCTTGGAACAGCAACCATGATGAATAATCTGCTACAAAAACAAATGCTAGAAAAGTTCAACTGTGAAAAATGCAGATTTTCCACAAAGGACCCAAAGAAGTACAGAAACCATGTGTCTCTTCACAATGATATTAAATACGCATGTTCACATTGTGGCTTTGTATCTTACACTAAAACAGAATTTCAAAGACACTTGGTAACACATACAGGGAAATTTCCATATACCTGTGGGTATTGTGGCTATGGGGCCATAAGAAACGATTACATTGTCAAACATATCAGAAGAATTCATGGTGATGGCAAGATCCAATGTTCTGTGAGCACAGTTGAAAATGAGTCCAAGAAAGCATCAATTAACATAATACAAACACAAGTGACATTGCCCATTGTCCAGAACATCTTACAGAACAGCCCACCTGTAATACCTGAAGATGTGATAGACCTAACAACAGAAGTAGATGGTCTTGGCTCGTGCAACAATATTTTTTTTCCCAATGGAAATACAACGGCAGGTCATGTAGAAGTTGAAGTAATTTCGCCAGTAGACCAACCACTATATCCAGGGATACCATTAACTGTCGTTGCACCATCATCTTTTAGAGTACCCCCAAATTGTATTGCTCAGGTTGTTGATGTGAAAGCAGTCAACAGTGCGTGTCACTTGATTTTAAGGTGTTTAAATTTGGTGGAGTCAAGCGTGCCAATCCAACCTGTTAATAGTGAACCTATTTATGACCAGAAACCTTTAAAACCTGACATCCCGTCTATGACCTTAATCGAAAACCCAGCTGGACATTCATCACAAGAGTGTGCAGTATCATGTGATTACTCTCGAAAGAATATACCGTACCCATCAAATACTGTTTGTGAAACCGAAGAAAATGGAAACACTAATGTGACGTGCCCAATTAATAGCACCAATGAAATTATAAATCCTAATGATAATGTTGTAAGTGACATGTTTGAAGACCTTGAGGAGTTTGCTGGTGGACCAATAATTTCATCTGTGTTTTCCCTAAGTTCTGACTCGCAACACAAAATAGAAGGTATACAGTGGGAATGTCCATTTAACAGTCCAAATACAAGTTCATCAAATGATGTTAAGGCTACAGAATCAACTTTGAATCCTCCTGTAAGTCAAGAAGGGCCTACTGGGTGTGACTCTGAACTAACTAAGCAGATGGACATTGACATATCTCAGGATTTTCCTAAACAGGCTATTCTGGAAAGTGAAAAAGAACCATCTGAAATGAATATGGAGAATGTTAAAGAAAGCACTGATCCTGAAATACAGTTGCCTGATAAGTCAATACCAACAGATGTCAAAAAGCTTGAATATCAGCCATGGGTTCCTCAAAAGACTAGGAAAGGTGGGCGTTTTTCCAACCGTCTTGGCAAGATAGAAACAAACAACTTCATTAAGCCCCAGACCCTTTTTCTATCCTGTGACAAAAGAATAGTCATGCAGCCACTTTCTTGTACAATGCAGAGTAATAATAACGCAACCTCTCCAGTAGATAAGTTTCCCGAACAACTGGAGGTCCAAATTAAAACAAGAAAGGAGAGCGCAAGAGTGAAAGGTAAAAGACCTGATGTTCTGGCTATGACAAGCAGCTCGCAGCCAAACCTGAGAGCTCTCCGACTGCATCCTGTCAAGAAGGATCAGGTGGTGCACACACCATACTACAACCAACCTGTAGTTGTATTAAACCATCCTGATGTGGAGTCTGTTGAAACATCTCATATTATGAAAGCAATCCTGGTATTTAGGAGTAAAATCACAAAAGTAACGTTATCCAAGCAAATGTGCCAAAAAGGTGTATGATTGCAAACAAGATGGTGTTAAGTATTGGTCTGCATACATAATGCCTTTTGTTTAAAACCTTTTTTTTCCCCAACATTTAGAATTTACAATTAAAACAATGGATTCTGATGATACATATTTTCTTTTTATTTGATTTTTTTTTTTGGGTTCAGTTATTTAGTTAAAATGGCCTCACATTACTTTGTTGTTGGGCCTATGGTCTACGTTTCTTTGCAACTAGAGGTTAATTGGTCAGTATGGACTGTAGTTTTTCGTTTTAGTAAAATTAACAGTTTGACTCTCACTACTGTGTCTAGTCTTTGGATAGAGGGAGATAAAGTTGTGACCTTTTATAGTATAGCAATGGGATCTGGTATTTACTTAGCTGATTGTATTTCCCCTACATAGTGTAATGGAGGTTGACCATGCATGATGAGCCAACACCCTTTTGCAGACAGGGGGTATGGGGTATGCTTTCTTAGGATCCAATTGGTCTGCCTAAAGTTTGTGTCCCAAGAAGTTTAGTTACTATGTATACTGATCCTTCACAGATTCAATGACCTTGGTTGCTACATATAGGATCAAAAGTATGTATTAACGGCTTCCAAAAATTAGAGGACCAGTTGTTAAAACTGACTAATAACTGACCTTGAGCATTTAATATACAAAGCCCTTTAACCAGCGCCAAGCGTCCCAATAGGTCTATTTTACAAGTGTTCCTTATCCTGTATTTTGCCTGTCTGCTTCATATATGTACAAAAGCCTTTATTGCACACTATTGGACTGGTTTCGGCACTTCTAACCAGCCCCATCTCCTTTCTGATAGAACATTTACCTGGCAAGGAACATCTGCAAAATCGATTGTTTGGGGGAACACATGACAAGGCTCTGGCATGCTTAAAATTGAAAAAGTGAGTCAATTAAAAAAAATAAAAGTATTAGTGGTTTAGATTTATTTTCCATCCGCAGTGCCATTCTTGTCTGTGGGCTGTTTGCCATTGCATTTTATCCTAATTCAACTAAATACGATTGAATGGCAATACAAGAGTGCCGCTGTTCTCGGAAAATTTACAGATCCTTATTGCTTATCCTTGACAACCCTTTAAATTAAAAAAAAAAAAAAAAACTAAAATTAATTTTATAGCATAAATGCTTTCTATTCATTCACAATACTTTTATGCTGGAATTGTATATGTAGGTTTTTTGATGGTCTTAACCAAAGCAAGAAGTGGCTCCAAAAGGTGGGTTTAACATAAGGGCAAATCCACACGTGGCAGGTTTGTTACAGAAATTTTGTCCACGGACTATCGGTCCATTGTATGGAACTGATCGTCCATTGAAGAAATTTCTGCAACAAACCTGTTGTGTATAAATATGCCCTAATGCATCTCTCTCATGTCTTGTACATGTTTGACTTAAAAAAAAAAAACACATCACAAAAATGTCATCTGTTATTCCAGACTTGAGGGATTTGTGTCTGTTGCCTTGGACAAAATTTACAGTATTAGACGAGGCCAATATAGTCTTCACACAGGTTTTAGTTGCCTTTTGGGAAAAAAAAAATTGCATATTTTTGCAGCCAAAGTTTAATAAATACTAGTTTTGGGAGAAAAAAAATGTCCAGATGAGCAATTTCATTCTAGCTGTCTTTTTTCTGATATGTTATAAAAGGAAGGCAATGTAGAATACACTGCTCTGTTGTAGACTCTTATCAGGTGCCATCAGCATAGGAATTATAGTGGTAATAACCAAGTAAATGGAATATTCAGTCTCGGACTAATATTATACACATATAAAAATATAACAGCATAAAATAACAAGGCAAGGTCAATATTTGCCTATACACACAACAGACACATATTGCCAGATATGCAAATAGTCTGCTGAAGACATCACTAATTCCAGTGAAAAATTAATGTGCAAATCCACATGGTTTTGGAACCTCTGGCCCTGTAAGGAGGATAAGTAAAGGTGTTAAATTTAAAAGGGGTTGTCCGGGACTTACAAAAGCTTGTTGGTCCACTCGGGTTTAGAAATCATTTGATTAGAAATAGAAAAAAAAGTATACTCCCCTCTGTGACGCCCCTGTTCCGTCTCCATGGCTGTACCATAAATCCTGGCTGCACAGTGCACGTCCATTGTTCATGTGCTATGTTCAGCCAGTCACGTGCACATGACATTGTGGCCTGTTATTGGCTGCACATAGCATGTAAACGATGACCGTTCACTGTGCAGCCAGGATGTATGAGCTGGCCACTGGGATGGAACGGAAGCATCATGGAGGCGAGTATACTTCTTTTTTTTTTTCTATTTCTTATCATACCCCAGCGGACTAACGAGCTTTTGTAAGTCCCAGACAACCCTTTTAACAGACCATAGAGACTCCTAGAAATAAGCTCTAGCTAAAAATAAGATAACTTAAATGCCTAAAATGTATGTGACCTGCCAGTAATGTATTAAAGAATAGGAGTGAAGTTCATGTGAACCTTGGAATTCCCTACATAGTATGTGACAGGAAAATATGAACATCCTTGGGGGTAAACGGCCCTCAGTCTAAGAATTTTTCTCTTCTGATCGTAAGTAACTTACATTTCATCACTTTCACTGGTATCCTATAACCTTGTTCTATCTACGTATTATGTTATTTTAGGTAATTTTGCTAGATCACTGCCCACTGTTGTCTGAACATATTTATACTCCTTACCCAGTCAAATGCTCCACCACAATGTGGAGTTGCCCATGTAACTTTACCACTATCATTGGGCTTAGCATTGTCTTAAATGGATATCTTCTAGACCTGGCTACTTTACTCATAATCTGTGTATACAGGTAGTTATTGACCAAATTTTATTATGTTCCAGTATATTCCATTTGACTTGGTTTTTACTTATGTCATAACAGTATATTCCTTATGCAGATGATACTTGATAATAGTCTTGGATGGACTCCTCTGAGTATTGGCCATCTTTCTTTTTGCCTAATCATGTATTAAGATAAATCAGGAGTTTAGCTATAGATTGTTGATTAATTGTGCTAATAAAAATTTTCACAAGAATTGACTTTTAGCCAAGTGCTCTTGCTAACCTTGCTCCATTTGTCTTAGAGATTGATGAACCCCTCCACAGTAGCAGCAAGAAATGATGTGCATCACACATTACATTTAAGAGAAGGAAAGCAGCCGACAAATTGGAAAACATTGGACATTGATGTGAATAAAAATCTTAGCTTTGTTAATAGATCCCTCTTAAGTGTTTATCAATTAAAGCTACCTTTTTGCCCATCTAAATGGGCGGAAAAAGATTTGCGATCATTTAATTAATCTGTGTCATTGATCCCTATAAGGACAGTATTCCTACTTTTGGATGTATTATTGTATACCTAGCCTATAATGGGTGGCTTTAAACTGACATTAAATAAAGTGCCGCCTTTGGAGACACTTAATTCAGTATACTATTTCCTTTAACCCTAAAGGGATTGTTTAAGATCAGCCAAGTGTTTTATCCAGAAACGGCACTTCTCTTACCTATCGGCTATGTCCGCTGTTGCATCTCCGCCATGATGAGGCCTTTGTATTACATCATATAGTACATGGTATTGTTAATATAACCCTTAAACTAGTATTTCCATCAGTGTTTTCTAATATTGATGATGTATTACGAGCAGTATCGAATGCTTTCCTCAAACCAGTATGGCCTTCTTTAAAAGGCAGCAGAGCAATATATTTCCTCTAATAAGAAAGGGGATATCGCTCATTTGTTGGGATTACGAACTCCAATGACTAAATGATTTAATGCTGGTGATTATTGGGGTTTTAGGAACTAGTGCACTGCCCATATTTCTGTGAATTGCAAACGCATTAGAGGCAACAATCTCAATGTTGGGGTAGTGTTTTTGGGGGTGAATTTCCTAATACTTACATATATTTGGGTTTTGAATTGCCCAAATCCTGAATACAGTGGTCAGGCATGTTAATGAGGCTATGCACACCGCTGTATACACACGCACTGATACAGAGATTTGTTTTCTGCTTCAGATGCTGAATAGAAGACTGGATTTGTTAAATGACTGACAACTTCTAGGTAAAGCTGTGACCCCCCTCGAGGAGTTACAGAGGTTACAATGAGCATCTAAAGTAGCCGTACAGGTGTCTGTAAACACCAGTTGCTTCATTCTGGTATTTACCAATGCAGTTTGACGAATACCTGTGATCCCTCCAGGCTGGTCTGTTTTTGTAAATACTTGTCTTCCCCATGACCCAACAATTCTGGAACATCTTGAGCTAGAACTGCATTGTGCATTTCTTCTGTTGTAAGACCACATTGATAATTTGGTTGACTTAAGTCACCTTGTATTTACTGGCAGATGGTCATCTTTTAAGTGTCCACAGGTTACATCAATGTGGAGCTCTATAAGGTTAACTGGTAAACCTGTTCTTATTTTCTATACCTTTTTAGAGATGAGATACTCTGTAATATGTATAGAATGTAGTCTGTTTTACTTGTTTCATTGTGTACCAGTATGACTAGGTTGGTTATATGAATAACTTTCTACTACTGTTTTTATTAGTTTAAAGAGTCTTCTAGAGATGTCTTACGAACTAAAGTTAAAGGTACCGCTCAGAACCCTTAATGTGAACGAGGTCGTCTAGTTACTGCGTTAAATTGGGACAGTTCCCCTTAATAGTCTTGTTTTCACTTGTTCAAATTGAACATTAAAATGTTTTTATTCATTCTTGGTTTTATTTCATGGATACTGAGATGAACAAGTTTTCCTAATGTAGAGATGTATTGGGCCTCATGTATGAAATGTGTCTAACAGAAAAACTAGTCTCATAGTAACCGATAAGATGTCACCGTTAATACCTTAACCTACTATGGAAAAATAAGTTACAGTGTGATTGGTTACTGTGAGCACTAAGGTTTTCTTGTTAGACAATCGTTAGATAAATTTTGTAAATGAGGTTCATGGTTTTAAGCCAAATATAATTTTCTTTTAAATTTAGTTTTTTTTTTCTCTGTATTTTATTTATATGATTGCACAAGTCCTGATAAATAGGTATTTTTATGAACAAAATTTACTTTGTAAAATAAAGTTTAAACAAAAACATTGTTTTGTTTTTTGTGTTACTTAATTTGTATCATTAAATAAAAATTATTTATTGCACATTTTATTCAATAACAAAGCTCTTAAAGAGATGGACTCCTTCCAAATGCACACCTGATAGATGATTCTGCCGAAGTAAACTTTGGCAATTCACGAATAGTTTTCCCATCCGTTTTTTTCACAGAGCCTGCTCTTCACAGACTGCTTCAGGCTCAGACTTTCTGTTCCGTCTGTGGGCAGTTCTACAACAGTGATTGGCATTCCAGCTTTGCTATTTCTGGTTGAGCCTGTTAGAGGGACATTGGCGATAAATGGGGTTTTAACAAAAGTGTAAAATCCTATTGAGCTCTTACAGATTAAAGTTTGTCAATAATGAAGATTAATAAGCACTTGTGCTACTAAGCCAAGACACAGCAGGGAGTGAATGTCACCATCCCGACCACTTCTCGAGCAGAGGGATACAGTCAGCAGCCTAGGAAACCTGTAAGCAAGTAGGAAATAAAAACTGCACGGACTCTGAAATCAAAATTAGAACAGCAATTTATTTGGTAATAGTCTTTATTTTGCTTTTGCCTACTAATCAATGTAGTGAGAATACCCCTTTAAGTCCAACAGAGTAGAATCTGGTTTTACAGATCAAAACTGCTTTACAGAGGCACTTCTAAAGCATATGGACAGGAGTTGACTTATTCCTACAACCCCTTTAATCCAAGCATAATACAGATCATAGGAGAAAATAATTGGTCACACTATAATTCTTTTAAAAGTTTAACATCCAAAAAATATAGATATCTTAGATACAACAATTTTGTCTCAGACTCTGAACATTGAATTAACTATATTCAAAATCTTTGAGCCTGTTCCTACATTTCAAATTTCTATGTAGTTTTTAATCCCTTAACGACACCGGGTGCTGTGCACCATTCCGCACTCAGATCAGGGACCACGGGGCGCAAAAGTGGGCCCCTATGAAAGCTTCCATCGCCGTCATGTTTTTTGTTCCTGCTTCTGGCAGGAAGTAGTAATACCACCACCTTTTGTACACCCTAATGCATTGTCTATACAATGCAGTATGAAATACAAACAATGGCGCCCTGTAATGGTTAAGAACCCTAGAGGGACTTGATGTTAAAGCGAAAATAAAAAAAACAGTGCCTTGCGAAAGTATTCGGCCCCCTTGGACTTTTCAACCTTTTGCCACATTTCAGGCTTCAAACCTAAAGATATAAAATTTAAATTTTTTGTGGAGGATCAACAACAAGTGGGACACAATTGTGAACTGGAACAAAATTTATTGGATATTTTAAACTTTTGTAAATAATAAAAAACTGAAAAGTGGGGCGTGCAATATTATTTGGCCCCTTTACTTTCAGTGCAGCAAACTCAATCCAGAAGATCTCTGAATGATCCGATGTAGTCCAAAATGACTGATGATGATAAATAGAATCCATCTGTGTGTAATCAAGTCTGTGTATAAATGCATCGGCTCTGCTATAGTCTCAGGGTTCTGTTTAAAGCACAGAGAGCATCATGAAGACCAAAGAACACACCAGGCAGGTCCGTGATACTGTTGTGGAGAAGTTTAAAGCCGGACTTGGATACAAAAAGATTTCCCAAACTTTAAACATCCCAAGGAGTACTGTGCAAGCGATCATATTGAAATGGAAGGAGTATCAGACCTCTGCAAATCTACCAAGACCCGGCTGTCCCTCTAAACTTTCTTCTCAAACAAGGAGAAGACTGATCAGAGATGCAGCCAATAGGCCCATGATCACTCTGGATGAACTGCTGAGATGGGAGAGTGTGTGCATAGGGCAACAATCAGTCGTACACTGCACAAATCTGGCCTTTATGGAAGAATGGCAAGAAGAAAGCTATTTCTCAAAGATATCCATAAAAAGTATTGTTTAAAGTTTTCCACAAGCCACCTGGGAGACTCCAAACATGTGGAAGAAGGTGCTCTGCTCAGATTAAACCAAAATCAAACTTTTTGGCCACAATGCAAAACGATATGTTTGGCGTAAAAGCAACACAGCTCATCACCCTGAACACACCATCCCCGCTGTCAAACATGGTGGTGGCAGCATCATGGTTTGGGCCTGCTTTTCTTCCGTAGGGACAGGGAAGATGGTTAAAATTGATGGGAAGATGGATGGAGCCAAATACAGGAACATTCTGGAAGAAAACCTGTTGGAGTCTGCAAAAGACCTGAGACTGAGACGGAGATTTATCTTCCAACAAGACAATGATCCCAAACATAAAGCAAAATCTACAATGGAAGGTTCTAACATAAACGTATCCAGGTGTTAGAATGGCCAAGTCACAGTCCAGAGCTGAATACAATCGAGTATCTGTGGAAAGAGCTGAAATCTGCTGTTCACACTCGCTCTCCATCCAACCTCGCTGAGCTCGAGCTGTTTTCCAAGGAAGAATGGGCAAGAATTTCAGTCTATCGATGTGAAAAACTAATAGACCCCAAGCGACTTGCAGCTGTAATCGCAACAAAAGGTGGTGCTACAAAATATTAACATAAGGGGGACGAATAATTTTGCACGACCCACTTTTCAGTTTTTTAATTTTTACAAAAGTTTACAATATCCAATAAATTTCGTTCCACTTCACAATTGTGTCCTACTTGTTGTTTCTTCAAAAAAAAAAAAAAATATATGTTTATCTTTGAAGCCTGAAATGGGGCAAAAGGTTGAAAAGTTCAAGGGGGCCGAATACTTTAGCAAGGCACTGTACTTTCTACACACAAATTTTGGTGTAGTGTTTCACATCATGGCCATGCCCACTGGTTGCTAAGTCGCACCACCTTTTTGAACAGTGTGCAAAAAAGTCTCTAAATACCTATAATAAATGTATCTGTGACATGTTGCACCAAAAATGTGCCAGTTGGTGCATTTTAAGACCCTTATCTAGTGCAACTACAATAGTAAATGAGCCTATGGATCCATATCTCCCTCCTTCACAAACGTAGTACATGTTATTTTAATGTTTTTCTGAAAGCTAGGAGTCGATTCAAAAGGTTTTGGGGCTATAAAGCAGGCTTGTACTTTTCCTTCTTGTTGGATCTGTTTCAGACTTTGGCTCAAAAAACTGCACTACTTTTCTCCCTAAAAAAATCAACAAAAATAAACTCCTGGCAAAAGTGATGTAATTGCTAAACTTAGAGGTTGGTCACAAAACTCTTTTACTTCAGATCAAATCATTACAAATATGACCCAAAACCATGTACATTGGCTGAATATTCTGTCTTTGTAAAAATTTACTTGCATGCATAAAAGGATATTTTTATTAATGTCGTATGTTTTTCCAAACTGAGTAGAGGAGAAAAATATGAAATGAGCAAAGAGAAAATTCCAGTTGATACCTTGTTTCTCCTATTAAGGCTTTTATGATATCTTAGTGTTTGAGGCTCAGACTTGACTAATGATAAGCAGCATTCTCCATCAAGCTAGTTCTTTCTTCAAGAGTTAATAAGAAATCCTCTTGCCAACCAAAAATTTTAATTTATATTTATTTCCTGAAAAAAAACTGGAACACTCTTTGCCCTGTGATCAGATCCATTATCCTGAAAATATGATTTCACAATCACCAAATTTTTTTTTTAAACATTTGTGTCCACCTGGGCATTGACTAATCGGGTAATGTTTGCCATCTCACCTGGTCCTTTACCTGACAAGCATCCTAATTTTAAAAATGATTGGGGTACTTGTTTTCTTCATGCGTCAAATTTATAGGTTTCAAGAACACCAAACAAAAGCACCATTATCATTTACTTGGACAATGTAGATTGGCGATTGTTCAATGTACGGTGGTGGCCAAAAGTATTGGCACCCCTGCAATTCTGTCAGATAATACTGAGTTTCTTCCTGAAAATGATTGCAATCACAAATTCTTTGGTATTATTATCTTCATTTAATTTGTCTTCAATGGAAAACCACAAAAAGAATTGTCATAAAGCCAAATTGGATATAATTCCACACCAAACATAAAAAGGCGGTGGACAAAAGTATTGGCACGGTTTGAAAAATCATGTAATGCTTCTCTAATTTGTGTAATTAACAGCACCTGTAACTTACCTGTGGCACCTAACAGGTGTTGGCAATAATTAAATCACACTTGCAGCCAGTTGACATGGATTAAAGTTGACTCAGCCTCTGTCCTGTGTCCTTGTGTGACCACATTGAGCATGGAGAAAAGAAAGAAGACCAAAGAACTGTCTGAGGACTTGAGAATCCAAATTGTGAGGAAGCATGAGCAATCTCAAGGCTACAAGTCCATCTCCAAAGACCTGAATGTTCCTGTGTCTACTGTGCGCAGTGTCATCAAGAAGTTTAAAGCCCATGGCACTTTGGCTAAAAATTGACGAGAGATTTCAGCGTAAGATTGTGCGGATGGTGGATAAAGAACCTCAACTAACATCCAAACAAGTTCAAGCTGCCCTGCAGTCCGAGGGTACAACAGTATCAACCCGTACTATCCGTCGGTGTCTGAATGAAAAGGGACTGTATGGTGGGATACCCAGGAAGACCCCACTCCTTACCCCGAGACATAAAAAAGCCAGGCTGGAGTTTGCCCAAACTTACCTGAGAAAGCCTAAAACGTTTTGGAAGACTGTTCTCTGGTCAGATGAGACAAAAGTAGAGCTTTTTGGGAAAAGGAATCAACATAGAGTTGACAGGAAAAAAAAGAGGCATTCAAAGAAAAGAACACGGTCCCTACAGTCCAACATTGCGGAGGTTCCCTGATGTTTTGGGGTTGCTTTGCTGCCTCTGGCACTGGACTGCTTGACCGTGTGCATGGCATTATGAAGTCTGAATACTTCCAACAAATTTTGCAGCATAATGTAGAGCCCAGTGTGAGAAAGCTGGGTCTCCCTCAGAGGTCATTCGTCTTCCAGCAGGACAATGACCCAAAACACACTTCAAAAAGCACTAGAAAATGGTTTGAGAGAAAGCACTGGAGACTTCTAAAGTGGCCAGCAATGAGTCCAGACCTGAATCCCATAGAACACCTGTGGAGTGATCTCAAAATGGCAGTTTGGAGAAGGCACCCTTCAAGTCTCAGGGACCTGGAGCAGTTTGCCAAAGAAGAATGGTCTAAAATTCCAGCAGAGCATTGTAAGAAACTCATTGATGGTTACCGGAAGCGGCTAAAGGTTGTGCTACCAAGTATTAGGCCGAGGGTGCCTATACTTTTGTCCGACCCATTTTTGAAGTTTTGGGTGAAATGATCAATGATTTGATTTTTGTCTCATTCTGTTTTGTGTTTTTTCATTGCAAGCAAAGAAGCAAGAATTTGTGATTGCAATCATTTTCAGGAAGAAACTTAGTATTATCTGACAGAATTGCAGGGCTGCCAATACTTTTGGCCACCACCACTGTATAACACTTTCATCCAATTCTCCACTCTCCATGGTTGCTTCTTTTAAGCCCAGTGCAGCCTTGATTTTATTTTTTAAAAGTTTAGAAGCAAGTGCTGGGCTTCCGTTTGGCTTTTCTAGATGTAGATCCCTTTTCATTTAGCAGATGTCTTAGTTTTGTCATAAATAATGATTAGCTAAGTCCATCGTTCCGTTGGATCTCTAAGCTTGTTCCTTTTTAACTAAATACATACTTGCATCTTTTTTTATTTGTCATGGTATTTGTTTCAGAAAGGCAAATGAGAAAGTGATTCCATAATCTGAGCATAACAATGGCATTTATTTACAACAAGACCATAGATATAACCTATAATTATTTTTAACAAGCTTGAATAATAAGTGTGTTTATGGGACTAATATCTGATCAGTTCTGACTAGTAAAAGTTGCATTTGTCTGCATATTATTTGTTTTCTTTTTTATAAATAAGATCTGCTACATACATAGGTAGAAGTGACTCGACAGGTTAAAAATCACTTGCATGTCCTCCAGCCCCATGTGTACCCAACCACAGTTCAAATATGCAAAGGGGCAAACCAGGGATACCTGCTGTACATTGTGCTAATTTTTAAAGGGAATGTGTCATCAAATATGACTTGTTTAACTCACATTTTTATGTTCAACACATTTTTTAAGAATTTTTTTTATTTTCCATATTACTTTCAATATTTTTTTAATAATTCTTAAATCCTGCAGTTTTCACTTTGGCCACTAAGCCTAATAATAGTCTGAAACTTCCTGTTCCGTACAGAAAGATTTTCAGTTGTCTGCTCATTATTAGCACAAAGATGGTCAACCTGAAAGGAGACACCAGTGAGAATAGATAACACAGGATAACACAGGATCCACCAGTCATAAGAGGAGATAGTCCTAGTCCTTTCACCATCCTGCACACTGATTTTTTTTCCCCAGGTCACAGAGCATGACTAGAAAACTCTCCTATAGAAGTGAAGAGTCAGTCTTAAGTCTCCTATGTGCATGAAGCTACTGTAAAGCTGCTGTTAAAGCAGTGCAAACAAGTCCTAGTGGCCAAAGTGAAAACTGCACGTCTTAAGAATTATTAATAAATATTGAAAGTGATATAAAAAAAAATATCCTAAAAAAATGTTTAACATAAAAATGAGACTTAAACAATGACTAATTTTTTGATGACCCATTCCCTTTAAGCAGCTATGGGTGGCATATACTGCTTTCTCCACTCGTTTACTTTGCTTTTGCTTTTCAGGCCAACAGGGAGGTTTAAAAGCGCCTGAGATTAAAAAAGTAACAATAGAAAAGAGCAATTTTTCTCAGAACGAGCTCCAGGTAATCTATGTGTTTTGTTACATGAAGTTTTATTAATAATTTTTAAGGAGTAATCATTTCCCCTTCATCAGATAAAATAGTAATAGTCACTGCTTAATCGGATGAAAAGGAAAGGATTACTCCTTGAAATTCTTATGCAGTTTTATTAATAAAATATATTATCTAAAGTGAATTCTGATAAAAAGTGCTCTCTTTCTATTGCTACTTTCATTCTGTATTTGAACCTGTATTTGAACCAAGCATGAAAAAGAAGCTCAGTCTTCGAAACGCGGCACAGGTGTGCGTGCGGCTCTTGTTCTCCGGCTATCCTCTATGCTATTTTGTTGAAGTATGGACTACGCGAACGCGGAATAAGAATTTCTCCTTCCTTCTACATTTTAAGACTGTCTGTTTTTCTATTGCTAAATGATTAAAGAAGTGAAAGTTTATATTAGTTCGGTCATTGCTGCAATTACTGAGATACGTGAGGAGTGGAAAACTCACGCGGACCAAAGAGGTACATACATAAAATATGAATACTAAGGGAATTTGTGCATTATAGCCAGTTACCAAGAACCCCTTGGACCTTGAAGCACTGGATATTTTTCTAAATGCTTAGTGTGTTGTACTTTTATTTGCATTCTATACAGGATGTCTACGCTATGAAGCACATCTGTTTTAATTTATAGAAATAGGTTGGAGGACTATTATACTGGGATGAAGAGAGGCAGTCTCTTCCACGGTTGGAGTATAGCCAGTAAGCAGATGAATCCTTTTCTATTTCTTGCAGCCATAGGACCACTGTTAGGGACAGTTTTGTCTCTTTTTTTTTTTGTGAGCACTACACCATATTACATTGTGCAGTTATGAAGCTCGGCTATGTTTGTGTTCCTGTATACTTTTCATATTGTATTTACAAATTCTTATCTTTTCTGTTCATCTGCAGCTTGGCTTAGCACATGTTATCCTGCTGTATCTTATTTACTAGGTAAAGGCGCTAAGATTCTGCTTACAAGACTCATGAATAGAAGCTAAAGTTAGACAGCAGATCACTAAGGTGGGGAAAAATCATGACTTAGAGGCTCATCATGCTCTAGCATAGCTGAATACTATGCCCCTATTTTATCCTTGCTTACCAAGAACTCAGGTGGAGGACTATTATACTGGGATGAAGAGACGCAGTCTCTTCCATGGTTGGAGTATAGCCAGTAAGCAGATGAATCCTTTTTCTATTTCTTGCAGCCACAGGACCACTGCTAAGGACAGTTTTTGTCTCATTTCTGTAAGAACCACACCATATTACTACATTGTGCAGTTATGAAGCTCGGCCATGTTTGTATTCCTGTGTACTTTTCATATTAAATTTACAAATTCTTATCTTTTCTGTTTATCAGCAGCCTGGTTTAGCACATGTTATCCTACTGTATCTTATTTATATTTGCACTTTTACTATTTGTTTTATTCATTTATGTAGCACCATTATATTCCTAAGCGCTTTACAGAGATGGTCATCATTCACTTTGGTCCCTGAGGCTCACAATCTAAATTAACCTATTTCTATATTTTTGAACTGCGGGAAAACCCAAGTACTCAGAGGCAAATGTGAAGAGAACAAACTCCTTGTTGTCTATAGTGGGGTCTGAACCTAGAACCCCAGTGCTACAAGGCCTCAATGGTAACCACAGTGCTGTCCCTTTCACTATGTTCTTGTTCTGTTCTTCAGTTTTACCATTATTCTAAGACTAGTTTAAGTTGTCTATATTAATTACAGTCCAAGCTTGGTTTTCAACTGCATCAAAATCTATTGGCTTTAGTACTCCATGAACTCTGCCGAGAAAAATTTGTCTTTATATTCAACATTTGCTTGACGTTCAATATGTTCATTAGAACTTGTTGACCTTGCAATCCCGGATGCGTGTGCCCACTCCAGTCATATAAGTCTCGCTGTAGCTCTTGCACGATGCCATTGCAGAACCCATCACTGTCTTTTTTTTTTTTTTTTTTTTTTTTTTTATAAGCTGCTCTTTAATTTATAAAGGCTTCAAGTATAGTGAAAGACCTTGTGCTTTCAGCTCAGGAATATTGTACTTAAGCCACTCTAAGTGGCAATCCTCTTGCTGTGCTGTAATCAGCTGCTGGAATTGCATCTTCAATCACTGATCTGCATAACATAGTTTTCCATGTATTTTTAATGTTACTTTAGTAATTTACAACTCACAGAAAAAAGAGATAATAGGAATATAGAAAACAGTCTCACAGATCAAAAGAAAAATTCCTAAAACAATAATCTTTAATAGATATGCATTAAAATAATTATCCTTTATATATAAAAATGGCCTCACACATATAGCCACTATACAAATATGCAACTGTATATGTATAAAGTACCCGGTGTATATCAGTACCTAAATACAAAAGAAAGTGGACAATGTCTAGCTAATCACAGCAAAAAAGACATTTTACCAAATATCTATTAGCAGGGAGAAGTGCCCCTATAAGAGGGAGGAAAATGTGGCCAAAATGTGGTCAAAAACTCACGGTTCTGAAGACCTTGTCACAGTAGACTCCGTTGTCCCATTGGATCAGTATATACCATATAATAGAAAAAGCACTATCGCTATCACTATACTAGTCCTATCCAGATAGAGCACTCGCCCCAAAAAGGGTGACCCCACCTCTCGGCGACTCACCCTAACTAACTAAATTATACAGTAACCTACATAAAGAACACAGACATAAGTCCCGACGCGTTTCCCCAAGATATGGTTCATCAGGGGATAATAATTATACATCTGTGATGAGAGATGATGATGGTCCAAGTGATGGCATGATGAGGCCATAAGTAAGTGCCAGACAGTATATCACTTATATACCCACCCCTATTAACCAAATAAACTACTCAGCCAATCCAATGCCACTTTACTCACCAATGATACAGGAGTAAAGTCCTTGCACATGCTCAATAGCAAAACAAAGACGCCAAACACCACATGTTCCGCGCGCCTCCCGTTCCGCCAAACCGAAAGTGGCAAACCGGAAGTGGCAAAACGAAAGTAATTCACTTCAGCGCGTGCGCCCCACTTCACCGGGTACTTTATACATTATACAGTTGCATATTTGTATAGTGGCTATATGTGTGAGGCCATTTTAATATATAAAGGATAATTATTTTAATGCATATCTATTAAAGATTATTGTTTTAGTAATTTACAACCCAATTAATGCCTACAATGACTTAATAAAAAAAATGGATGCTCTGGAATAGATTACTGTAATTAAATTTACATTTTTCCTTATCGGAAAAATTTTTGTTGTTCAACCTTTTTTGGTACTCAACCTGCCTTCTCTAAGAAATTTATAAAAAATAGGAAAGTACCACTCTATTAGGAAGGCGCTTAACTGAATGTCAATCACCCCACACGTACAGTTGAAACCAGAAGTTTATATACACTATTAAAGATACATCTGCATGTTTTTCTCACTATCTGACATGAAATCAGAATAAACCTCACCTGTTTTAGGTCAATTAGGAACCAAAATTATTTATGTTTGCCAAATGCCAAGATAATGAGAGAGAGAATTTTTTAGGCATTTTTGTTGCTTTCTGTAAAGTCAAAAGTTTAACATACATTTCATTAGTATTTGGTAGCATTGCCCTTAATCTGTCTGACTTAAATCAAATGTTTTGCATATCCTTCCACAAGCTTCTCACAGTAGTTGGTGGGAATTTTGGCCCATTCCTCCTGACAAAACTGGTGTAACTGAGCCATGTTTGTAGGTTGCCTTGCTCGCACCTGCCTTTTTAGCTTTGCCCATATATTTTCAATAGGATTGTGATCAGGGGTTTGTGATGGCCACTCCAAAACATTGACTTGGTTATCCTTAAGCTACTTTGTAACCAGTTTGGCAGTATGCTTCCGGTCATTTTCCAGTGGGAAGACCCCTTTCCGGCCAAGCATTAACTTCCTGGCTGATGGCTTGAGATGTTGCTTCAGTATAGCCACATAATCTTCTTTGCTCATGATGCCTACTATATGGTGATATGCACCAGTCCTTCCTGGAGCAAAACAACCCCACACCATGATGCTGCCACCCCCCGTGTTTTATAGTTGGGAAGGTGTTCTTAGACTTCTAAGTTTCCCCCTTTTTCCTCCAAATTGAACGATGGTCATTATGGTCAAATTATTAAATTTTGTCAGCCCACATGACATGCCTCCAAAAATGTAGATCTTTGTTCCTGTGTGCATTTGCAAATATTAATCTGGCTTTTATAGGTTTCTTTTGGAGTAATGGGTTCTTCCTGGCAGAGAGGCCTTTCAGCCCATGCTGAAACAGTACTTGTTTCACTGTGGATAAAGACCTAATCTTACTAGTATGTAGATACCTAGCAAAGCCTGTTTTCTGAGAAATAAGTTATTAATCTCTTTACCACAAAAAAAAGAAATTAAAAAGAATTTCAACATTATTCTGCAAGTCAAACTTCATCTTGTATTTGATAGAGATGGGCGAATTTCTCAAATTCGATACACCGACTTCGCCCAATTTTCCGACAAAATTATTTTCGGTCCGAATTACTTTGGGACAAATCGCGTTAAAAAACAGCAATTTCCAGGCGGCACTGAGCCTGTAGGATGCGGTAGAACATTGTGCCATGCTTAAATATGCAGAGGGAGCTTGGTTTGGTCTTCATGCAATGTTGTGTTTTAGTATGACACGCATATGACTGCCGCCGCTCTTAGAATCGCTTCACTATAAAATTCCCTGGGTACTTAAGAGGGCAAAACTGACCAAAAAACTGAAGCGGGAATTTAGCCTGATAAAGTCATGGCAGCGCCATCTGGAAAAAAACAAGCTGAGGGCTCAGGTGGCAACATCAGTAGGCCACAGAGTGGCACAGTGACAGAGTGTGGAGGTGACGGCAGCAGCCATAGCAGCATGAGGTCAGAGAGTGACACAATGACATTCTGGAGGTGGCAAAAACAGGAGTAGGCCACAGAGTGGCACAAAGACAGAGAATGGAGGTGACTGCAGGAGCAACAGCATGAGGTCAGAGAGTGGCACAATGACATGGTGTGGAGGTGACCACAGCAGCAACAACAGCAACATGAGGTCAGAGAATGGCACAATGACAGAGTGTGGAGGTGGGTGGCAATACCAGTCCCTGGAAAAGATGGTGGTAGGCAGATGGAGAAACTGACAGCAGTTGTGTGGCATCAGGCGGGTGGCGGCATCAGAATAGGGGCTGAGGCAGGTAGTTTGAACCCACACTCATTTCTCACAGTTTGGGTGAGGCGTCATGGCTGATGTAATCTGACGCCTAAGGCATTGGTGTGTGGAAATCCTGGCTGATCCACGCCTGATTCATCTTGACAAAGCTCAGTCGTTCCACATTTCCTGTGGACAAGCGGGTTCTCCTTGGGGTAACGGTGGCCCCCGCCGCACTGAACACCCGCTCTGATGCCACACTACTGGCCGGGCAGGACAGCTTCTCCACTGCAAACTCGGCAAGTGGCAGCCACACATCCAGTTTGGCTGCCCAGTAGTCCAGCGGATCTTCTAACTGTGGTGGCAGAGTGCTGTCCAAGTAGGCCACCACCTGTTGGTTCCAGGGACTGCTCCAGGTCCTGCTGCTGCTGGTGACTGCCCTCCTCACTAGGCGGGTCAAGGAAGCTGCTCATCAGTGACGCCAGACTTAGGTTGCTGCTGATGGAGCTGGTACTGCTCCTACCCCCCCACCTTCCCACAGCAGCCGCGGCGGTAATACATGAGGGCTGAGGAACCCCCCGGTCAGACCTGTCGGAGGAGGGACGATGCCGCACATAGGCAGCGGCCAACTGATTAACGGAGGATTTCCCTATAGTATTTGAGTTTGTCCTCCCTCTCAGCAGCTGGGAAAAAGGCTCCCAATTTGGACCGGTAGCGAAGGTTCAATAGGGTGGAGAGCCAGAAGTCATCCCTCAGCCGGATGGTGACTATTCAGCTGTCACTAGCCAGGCAAATCGGCATGCTGCGGGCCATCTGCACAAGTGATTCCGAGAGACTCCCTGCCTCCATCTCCACTGTATGCCACGATGCTTGCGGGTCATCTGCCTCATCTTCCTCATCTCCATCTACCTCCTCCAGCTCCTCCTCTCCTGTCACCTGGGTAGAAAATCCACTCATTTCACCAGACAATGCTTCTGCTCCAATTTCCTCCTCGTCCTCCAGTCCCCACCAGACTCATGTGGGTGCGAGATGTAGTCGCCACATCTCCAGTCCCCTGCCCAGACAGATTTTTTAGCATCTGTTCTAGGACATGAAGCAGTGGAATGAAGTTATTCATCCCGTAGACCTGGCGACTGACAAATAACGTGGCCTCCTCGAATGGCCTCAGCAAATGGCAGGTGTCATGCATGAGCTGCCACTGGCTGACATTAAAGTTACACAGTACTCCTGTCCGCCTGGATCATCAAAAAATCGTTAATGGCCTTTCTCTGTTCATACAGTCGGTCCAACATGTACAGGCTGGAATTCCAACGGGTGGAAACATCGCATATCAGCGTGTGTTGGGGGAGGCCGTTCTGCCGCTGCAACTCGAGGAGGGTGTTCCTGGCTTTGTAGGAATGGATGAAGTGCATGCACAGTTTCCTGGCCATTTTCAGAATATTCAGAAGATCGGTGGAAGACTTCAGGAACCTTTTCACAACCAGATTGGACGCGTGCGCTATGCAGGGCGCATGGACCATCCCTCCTTGGTGCAGCGCTGACACCATGTTTCTCCCATTTTTTGTCACCATGGTTCCGATTTGCAGTTGGCGCGGAGAAAGCCACACCGATTTTTTTGCTGCATGACGCGGAGCAGTTCTTCCCCTGTGTGACTTCGTTCGCCGAGGCAAGCCAGGTGTAGAACTGCGTGACACCGCTGTGCCCTACACTTGTGGTATGATGGAGCAGTACTTGTGGAGGCTGAGATGGTGGTGGTGGTGGAGGAGGAGGTGGACATTGGCGCAGGAACAGCAGTTTGGCAATGTGGAGGAGAAAGCGGCGTCTCCTGTCCAAGTTGTTGGTGTGCCTGGGCAGGAAGCACATTCACCCAGTGGGCCGTAAAGGACATGTACTGGCCCTGACCGTAGTTACAGCTCCACACGTCCGCGCTGCCGTGCACCTTGGAACAAACAGATAAGCTCAGGGACTGGCCCACCTTCTGTTATACATATGTGTGAAGGGCTGGTACTGCCTTTTTGGAAAAGAAATTACGGCTTGGAACTCTCCACCGCGGCTTGGTACAGGCCATTAGTTCTCTGAATGGTGCAGAGTCCACCATTTGGAAGGGAGGGACTGCAGTACCAACAACTTGGACAGGAGCACGGTCAGCTTCTGCACCTTAGGATGGTTGGACGCATACTGTTGTCTCTTTGCAATCTCCTCGTTGAACGACTGCTGGTGCCATGAGTAGCGAGGAGCAGGAGCGTCTGGACTGGGAGATGATGGCAAAGAGAAACAGCTCCCTTCTCCAGAGGTGGTGGAGCCTTGACTGGCTGCAATGGCATGCGTGCCACTGGGCACTGCTGCGGCGGCAGGATGGACCACCACATCTGAGCCACATTTCACCCAGAACGGATGGTGACGCTGCATGTGTTGACGCAGGACTGTGGTGCCAACGTTAGCTCCCTGGCCACGCTTCACTTTCTGCCCACAGATTCTACATCTACCCATATTCGGCTCCTCCGTTGTCTTAGCAAAGAACTGCCATACTGCCGAGTAGCTGATTTTACCGCAAACGCTCCGCACTGAGTGACTACTACCGCTGCTGCCTCGCTGAGCCCCGGTGGCGCTACTTTCTTGGACCTGTGAAGCGGGTTTTCTACCCCGTGGCCGCTTGGCTCCTGACCTCACACTGCTGCTACCCTGCTGACTCAGGGCCACACCACCCACTTACTGGCTGCGCCCCCTGACGTGCAAGCGAACGCCCTCTTCTCCTGACGATGATGAAGCCCTTGCTTCACCCGGCAAACAAGTGCGGTCGGCTACATCCTCGATTTGTGTTTCATCGTCACTGCTGTCCTCATCACGGTCTTGGTATGCAGAGGCTGACCTCTTACAACATGACCTTCCATGCCACTCTCCACATCTATACTTTGCCGCCTACTGCAAGAAGCAGGGGATATTTGCCCCATTTCTTCGCTGCCAAGTAGCTGCTGACTGCCCTCCTCAAATTGTTCATCCTTGCTGTATAGTGGCGCTGAGCCAAGACCACATAGTAGATATCTGGCTGAGGGAACCGGATGGGACAGAGGCGGGTTGAGGACAGGTGAGGGCTGCTGACCCGCTCCCGGACCATGCCAACTAAGGGCTGTGTCTGACGTTCCCACCGACTCTTGGCTGGGGTTGTCAGATATCATCTGGGAGGAAGTGGATGACCTAGTCAACCAATCAAGAACCCTTGGGTTTCTGGTCAACAGACGGCCGCTAGATGACACCGGCAGTCCTGGCCTCACCGAGTGACCCCTGCTGCGACGTCCCCTTACTGTGCTGCGACCTGGGCCTGCTCCAGGAATGTTTGTGCCACTGCCACTCACATGTGAAGAGCCTGCCACCTCTCTATCTGACATACTGTTTGTTCAATTTACAGTCTCTGTTTAATGAAGTTATCTGTATCTGATATATACACACCCTGTATTTGACTCCAAATGAACCCACTAACAAGCTTGGGTAACCCTTGGATATAAATTGCGCTCCAAAAATGTCCAGGAAAAATTTACTTGTATGTGCTGTTTAAAAACACTGTATTTTACTGAATCTAAAAGCACACACCGGCTACATTAACCTTCGGATATGAATTAGGCTACAGCCATAATTTATTTTTGGGCATTGAAAAACGTTTCCTTTACCGACTACAACTGCAGAAAAATACTTAGTTAAACCTTGGATGTAAATTGCGCAAAAGAAATGTGCTGCCAAAAATTACCAGCTTTGTAGAGTGTTAAAACTGCGTGTATTTTACGGAACACAACAACAGAAAAACTCGTAATTAACCTTCGGATATGAATTATGCTACAGCCAAAATTTCTTCTTTGGCGTTAAAAAACACCATTTCTTTTAGTGACCACAACAGCAGAACAACGCTTAATTAACCCCTGGATCTAAATTGCGCAAAATAAATGAGCAACCAAAAATGAAGTGGTTTTTGGATTGTAAAAACGCTGTTTCTTTAACTGAATGCAACAGCAACAACAGGCTTAGATAACCCTTGGATATTCAATGTGCTCAAGATCTGAGCAGATAGCATTAAAATGTATATGCAACTGAATTGGACGCACACTGGACTTCAGTTCCAATACCCCACAAAATCAAAATTAGAACTTGTAAGAGAAGCAGTTTCTGAGACAAGCTGTGACCCCCCCCCCAAAAAAAAAAATAAAAAAAAATTGCTGTATAAAAGTTAGTTCTTTAGTATGAGATAGCAGCAGCTTCCCTACACAGCACAGTGAGAGCGGCGTGAGCAGCCAGCATCACGCCCGGACTTATATAGTGCGGTGACGTCACAGAATTCCGCCTGTCTCTGATTGGCTTCATCTCTGCACATGTCGTTTAGGCTATACCTTTCTTCCTCCCAGACTTCTTTGCCCCATGTAACGCCATGTGCTTTCAGCCATTTCATCAATTAAAAACACGCTTCATTCCCGCGAATCACCCCAAACTTCGACTTCATTCAGAATCGAAGTTTTCCTGAAATTCTAAGCGAATTCCACTTCGTTAGAATCGATTCGCCTATCTCTAGTATTTGAATATTAAAGTTGATGAAATGGCAAGCAAGTAGCATAGTTGGACATGGGTTAGGCTTGGCAACTAGGTGGGTTAATGCTCATCTGAAGTGCTTTGTATAAAATTTATTTTTGCCAAGAATATATTGATGGCTAACGATTTGGTTAATGATTAGACAATTAAAAATTTCCATTATTTGATTATACATAATCTAGTATCTAAGGGATTGAAACCCAGTTGTTTTTTTACCAATAAAAAGGGAATCTTGAGGGCAAAGTCCCAAGAGACCATAGTATGCTTAGTCATGTGTGTCTTGCCAGTCCCTGGCCATTGGTTCCCCCTTCTTATGTGGAACGTACAATTGATAATTTGACTGTGTTTTAGAAGCCCACAAAGTTTTGCAGCAAAACACTTGTATAAAGCAAATTTACATGAGATCAGGCTCACACTGGCCCACAGGGGCATTGAGCATGGCGAACCTCAAATTTTTTTTATACTGCATATACCTCCTTGGGAGAGGCAGAACAGCAGAGAGAAGCAAGAGACAGAGTATAGGACACTTGTACAGTAAACTGTAAGGTGGGCACCTAGAATCCACTCCACTGTTAGGCCCAAGAATCTACTCTACTGGTGGGCCCTCAGAATGGAATGCCAATAGTGGGCCCCCCAGATCGACACCACAAGGTAACCATATCCTGTTAATATACTCCGTTATTTTCCCCTTTCTTCCCTTCTTTCTGCTTCTTCAACAAATAATTCATAGCTGAGTTTACTAATCCCCCTTATATTATAGGTACGAAATGTAACTCTCACCCTCCCCAAAAAGCAAAAAACAAATCTATCTTTTACCACCTAAATAAAAGTAGATTCTATCTATCTATCAAATAGTTTCATGTTTTAAACATACTGTGTTGGGTCAGCACATACTACCTCACTTAGGATTGTGGAAGAAAGACATTCAGTGTCCTTATGTAAACATTTGCTGAATATACAGTTGTGAGGAAAATGACAAATCCACCCCCCTCTAGCTTCAATGTCACTCAGATTGTAAAAGTCACCAGGAAGCCATCAATTAGAATAGGCAGCAAGACCTGGCTGCTCAAAAGCCGTCTCCGCAGGAGGTCGACACTTCAAAGGATTCTCATTTAAATTTAACACATGGGCTCAGGCTAGAATACACATGGGCTCACAAACCTGAACAACAAAGGGGTCAGGAGACAGTCGGGAACCAATATATTTATAAGGGTTTATGGGATAACCGTGCATCACAGGTCCACCCCAGTTTCATATCTTTAAATATGAAACTTCCCACACGTATAGCTGTCACTCCCTTGTTTTTAGGGAATAAGGAAGAGAGAAACCCACATCTTGAACAGGGAATGATGAAGAAGGCCAGCGTTTGGTACCTGGTCGTAGCTTAGGCCCATCCGGTTCTGATGGTGTCACTGGGTCGATTCGGTCCCAATTCCCTGCTGCAGTATAACCCATTTTGTGTCCAAAGCCAAAAAACGGCATGGCCGGAGAAGGATGAGACTGTAGCCCATCCCAGGGGCGTTACAGTGGGTGTGAACAGGGTGCAACATGGGCTGTCCCAGTACTGTTATAGGCCAAATCCCAGGTGTGACAATTGTTGTCTCATTGGAGGGGAGGTAACTGCACCTGCTTTCCAGGAGCATCCGCACACAGAAGCAAGGCCACATTCACTCCCCCCCCCCCCCATGTGTGCCCAGCACAAGGCCAACCTATGGTAAATTGATACATCTGCTGCCTCTTTGTAATCATATCCGTATTTGCACCTCTGACCAATATCTGTATAGTATTGTCCTTATGTATTTATTGTTTAGTGCCCCCTCCAAGGCGAATTAAATCTATAAACTTTAATCTGGGCTAGTCTGTGCCCTTATTCTTGGTCTTTAATATATCGCTACCTGGGCTGGTTCCTGGCCTTGTTGTACAAACCTGGTGGCAGTCTAATAGGCTGACAGAGCTCTATTTAACCAGTGTGGGTAAACCGAGCTCTCCCAGCCATTCAGAGTTGTGGGTGAGTGGAGTATCCTCTTGCACTCCCTGGGTCTTCCTGTGCCCATGTGGACGGGAGTTAACTGTGAAACCGTATCTGCCTGACCTTGTGCACCCTTAGGGGGAGCGCCGATACACCCCAAATCAGGCCATAGAACCTCGAGTGGGTGCAGCCTGTTTCCTCACAACAGTCCTCTTGTGTTCTTTTGTCTCTGGGTTATTTTAGAACAGATACAAAGGAAGATATATTTTTATTAAAGGATGATAAAATGAGTCATAAGGTGTCTACATTTACTTTTTCAATCTAAATATAGATTGTGATCTAAAGTTAACATTTCAGTGCTATGAATAGCAAGTCGACAAACGAGTTCTACTAAGAGCTTAGCTAAAAATCGTCTGATGTACTTGATTTTTTTTTTTTATTCTTTTGCCCTTGATTAATACGTTTTGCCAAATTTGAATTTGGTTGGCCAGCTAATTAACATTTCTGATATTTCATTGGTATTCGAATGTACAGGGTTGTACCCCACATTTTGGTCAACCATCTCCCTGACAGTAACACCCTGACGAGAAGATAGAGATAACTTGAGTAAGCCCTCACCAATGGCTCTATCTTGTCTCTTCCCCATCCAGATGGCATCCAGACAGCAAAGAGTAAAAGTTTCCTCTTCCCTAGAGGGAAACTTACGCTAACCATTTTGAATGCCACAGGAAATTGGAGATTGGACTCTTTGAGGTTCCACCTGTAGCTTTGCAACCCCAGTATCCTAGCACTCAAAACCAAAGAATGTCCAAAGGTGCCTGTATCACCTTTCACAATTCAAGCATTTCTAAAATTCATAATATTTTAGATGACCCTTCAGGCTGCTTCCTGTTTTTAAAGATCTCCTTTTTGTGAAATGTTGTAATTTCTATGATACATTGAGAAACAAAATGTAGTACGATACTGAAGTTATGGGTTCTTAGATTTGAAGTTCTCATATACTACAGTATAATCAAAATATATTCATATATACCACTTATATACTTATATAACCTTAATTTAACATGTAAAGTACAACTACCATAAAAATATATCTTTTCACATATTGACAAACAATAAGCAACTATTATATGGGTTTTTGTTAAATTTAATGGTGATTTGCATTTTATAATCTTTTAAAGTTCCCTTATGTACATTACTCTTTCTGACTTCCCCATCTGTGAGCTCTAAGAGCACAGCAGTGAGTGGATTGCTTGATGGTCCTTATTTGTGACCGGCTATGGCCTCACAGGTGTAATTATTATCAGCAACAACCTGATCAGTTTGAAGAAATCCTTTCTCTAGTGCAGATAATGATTATGCCATTATCATTTAATGTATTGCTATGTATTTTTGTGGTCCAGGCTAATCTCCCCTATCCCATTCAAAAGAACAATAGAGTGATCATTAGGTCATTACCTGTTATGTGTAATAAGAAGCAACTATAAAGTGAGATTAGCCTGTTCTGCAATTCTGGAGTTTTATTTCTCCACTAGAGAGAGGCAATATCTTATATTTAATTTTTAATTGCATAGAAATGTTGGAAAAAAAAATACTGCCAATGTTTTTTAAAGAAGAACATTGGGTTTATGGAAAATCACAAAAAATGGGACATTATTTACTCAAAAACATAACCACAAAGACATACTTACAGCTCAATGGCTAAACAATAGACTGAACCAAGTAGGAAGCAATAAATGCCCCATTGCTATTTGGGAAAGATATAACGGGTGCAAATAGCTCATACACCCCTCCACTAGGAGGGCAACTGAATGATAAAAAACTGCACATTGGATAAGTACCAGTTCACACCAATATGCAGAAAAGCCACAATATCATACAACTATTCGCTCTAATTGCATTATCACTCCGCATTATACCTGCTGTTTGATCCCTTCAATGCATTGATCACTCAGTAAAATATATCAGTACGAAGCAAAAATATTTTTCTCTCCTTGCAGAGCATCATTTACATGGGATAAACAAAAAGAAGTATACATTTAAAGTGCAAGTGCCTCTAGTTATTAAGAAATATTATTCAGTTCATATAAATATAGAAGTATAGATATTATTGCTAAACATTAACCTAGTTCACCTTATTATTTCTTATTACTACTGATAAAGGTGATAAAAGGTCTGGCGTTGGTTCTAAGTGTTTTATTTGCATTTGCGTCACTGCTTATAAGCACTTTCAATATGGATTGCAAAACGGTGTCAGTACAAGTAAAGGAGCCCATTGCTGGACTAAAACAAAGGCCAGTATAAGTACTACAGAAAGTAGAAACTTTAGGAGTCACAAAAATCACCATTTTGGGACGTTCTTAAAAGGAAAGAAAACCTTGGTGAGGTCAGCAACTCCATAGGGCCGGGAGAAAACTAGAATGGATAATTTGTAAATTGTTTTGCATGATAATGAACAAGCCCTTAACAAAATACAACTAAATCAAGAACTCTCACAAGGAATTGGCATAATATTGCCCAGGGGTACCATCAAGAGTTGACTTAACAATTCTCAGGATATATTTACCACTGCTAACACTTGATAACAGAAAGTATAGATAAAGTACTGCTAGAAAAAGACTTCAACTGGGCACTGATTCCTACTAACAGTATTTCTGGGATGTGATTTTGAGGTTCATTTTCTTCTTTTCTGGAGAAATCATTTTCCTACTAGAAAGCTCGTAAAAATTGCCCAGTTTACATTTCTTGCACAGCTGAAACCATGATTAAATTGCTCAGAGGAAGGCCGGGTTCACACTACCTATTGCGGTGCATACAGTATGTGCCGCAATGCACTTTCACTGTGCTGTTGAAATTATGGGTTTGCAAGCACGTCATTTCAACAGCACAAATGCCTAAAATTGACTTATCAGTTCTTTTCAGACAAGCGTAAAATTATGAATGTAAAATACACGTGTTTTTGAATGCATATTTTACATTGTGCTCTATGAGAAGTGCAGTGTGCATTGTTTGGGTGTACTTTGGCACATATTTCGGCACAATTGTGCTCAAAATAAGTGTAAAAATATGTCTCAAAACCCATTAATAAGACAAGTTTGGAGAAGAAAATAAAAAGTCAATGTACTGGGCCATCGTGAAATCCGTAAACAGACCGTTGTTTTTTAGTGCAAACCCGGCCAAAAAAACTGGGTACAGCGATGTTAAAATGCTGTATGGAGAAGAAAATAAAGGGCCCAGGATCTGAAACCTTCAGCATTATCTGTCAATCATGGTGAAGGCAGTGTTATGGCATTAACATGTATAGCTGCCAACTGAACTGGGCTACTGGTGTTTATTGATGATTTGACCTAGATATACTGCAAGTAGCAGGATAAAGTTGGTTATGTGACCTCAACCTGACAGCTCATTTTTAATTGCTAATGACAAAACCAAATGCAGAGAAACAAGCAACAACTACAGGCAACTGCTGTAAAGGCTTGGCAAGGTATCTCAAGGGAGCACACTCCGCATTTGGTGATGTCAATGAGTTCCAGACTTCAGGCAGACATTGATTGCTAAGGCTTTGTCTAAACCGCACAGGATTACAGTCAGATTTTTAAGCGTAACCAGTGGCCCATAGATTGCAATATAAAATCTTCTATTTTTACTCATTTCCTACTCTGGAATTTCTAAACCATCTGCCCTTCACCAGAAGATATAATATATTCTATCTTCCGGGGGATTCCTGTAAAGTCGATGTACTGGGCCACAAGGAAATCCGAAAACCAACCGCGGTTTTTAGTGCAAGCCCGTGCCAAAAAAACGCAGTACAGCGATGTTAAAATGCTCTTGGATTTTGTACGCCATTTTAAAATGGTCAGTGTAGACATAGCCCAAGTGTTTACCTCCAAGTAGTAAAAATAATTCTAACATTTAGGATTGTGTTAGTTTATGCAATTACAGGGTCTATAATAAATATAGAGAGCAGGCCAACTAAAAATATGGAGAGAGAGCAGTGTCTGATAGGGTGAGAACAGCTGTGTAGAGTATAATATCCGTACAACAACCAAGCACTGCTCACCTGGTTAGGTTATGCTATCAGTATATCGGTATGACACTAAATATGAGTATTGGAGGAGGAAGGTGTCTGTATCCTGTCAATTA
The DNA here is from genome assembly GCA_025379985.1 of Phyllomedusa bahiana. Lineage (NCBI taxonomy): Eukaryota > Metazoa > Chordata > Amphibia > Anura > Hylidae > Phyllomedusa > Phyllomedusa bahiana. The sequence continues at coordinate 108,800 of JAODAL010000806.1, read as the reverse complement.
TGGCATGCCTGACTTGTGAGTTTGGTAGTATGTGGAGCAGTTAATCATGGGGATTTAAGCACATAGAGAAATTATTTTAGGTACAAATTCCTTTGTGGATTAAAGCGTAGCTTCAAACCGAATGGCTTTACAGATGAAAAAAAGCTTCACAGATGAAGCAAAATGTAGCTTGACGGTGATATCAGGGGTTTCTGTGTTATTTATTCTTAGATCACAACAAAGGCTAATAAAAAGCATTAAAAGTCTAGATCTCATTCTGTGCTCTGGTGGTGCGCTGTCAAATTTATCTTTGTTTCATCTTCATTTAATGTCCAGTACAAGGAAACACGTTTTTGGGGCGCATTTATTAAAGGGGTTGTCTCACTACAAGGATTGCTGCTTTTTACGTTAAAGATCTTGCAAAAACAAGTCATTTTGCAATATATGTCCATTAACATATATTGCAAAATATAGGTATCCTACCTATTCTGAGATATCCCCTCTTGTATGGGCTGCATCAGCTCCTCAGGTCACTGTGGCTACAGACCTGTTCAGTGTCTCATGATAGGCTGCCAGCACTGGTTGCTATAGCTACAGACCTGGCTAATGCTGCCGCCTAGTGGAAGCCAGTAAACATGTTCCTGAATTCAAAGTGAAACCAAGAAAACAGGACTGAGGTAAAATGAATCAATGTAGTGAGACAACCCCTTTAAGCTTAATAGATAATGAATGTGGTGACAGATACTGCAATTATCTATTAAAATCCCAAAAATGGTGCCAAGGCTTGTTAGGCCAGGCCCACTTTTTAGGGCACACTCAATAAAACACTTGATTTCAGTGTCAATATCTACAAACCAGCAAGAGATAAATAAAAAGCAAATAAGTTTCATAGAGGACTATGTTATGTACAATTCACCAGAGATAAAAATATTACACACATATTGTTACAAAAAAAAAAAAATTAAATGCTGTGGTTTATTGTACTCAAAATGCTTTTTTATGGCAGTAATAACTCAAAATCCAGCTTGGCGACATACATGAAAAAGAATGTATAGTAAAAGTAAAAAAAACCTTCTCGGGGAGGAAAGGACTGAGGTGTAGGCATAACAATTTATGGACCGGAAACGATTTATGCTACATCATGTGCAATCCTCCTGCTGGCAGATGCTGGTGGGATGTAGAGGTTTGCCAAATGTCATCGGGGTTGGCGGCGCCCAGTACCGCAGCCCTGTTGAGAACAGGGCTGTACTTCACAGCCCTGTTCCCAGTGTACCCTTTGCATGTTTCCACAATCAGCCCTGGGGACCTGGAGTTACCCCAGTGCTGTCTGTGTAAGAAGCCAGCAATTGCTGCCTGTGTCAAACTAACACAGATTATAATATATTAGCATATATGAATATGCTAATGCATTACTAAGTGTAACAAAAATGTAAAACAGTTATTCCTTCATGGGATTTAAAAAAAAAAAAAAAAAAGTGTCAAAAATAAAATAAATAATAAAATAAAAATCTAACACACACAAAAAAAACCCTGCGCATATTAGGTATCCACATGACCGTAATAACCTGTAGAATTAATGTAACTAGCTATTAAGTGTGACATGGGAATGGTGTAAAAAAATTTTTAAAAAGCAAAACATTTTTTAAAAATCTACAATAATTTATAAGTGAACTTTATCTGTTTCTCCAAAAAGTATAACTTGTTCCAAATAAAATGGGGCCTCATACAATTTCAGCATTGAAAAAATAAAAAACTTACAACTGTTGAAATGCAAGGGGGCAAAAACTAAAAAAAAAATGTGCTGGTCTCAAGTACTTTTCAGGCGTTTAGTTTAAGGGGTTAATAGCTGATAGAGTGGGGTGCTTGCTGTCTGTTTGGGGATTTCTGCTATGAACTCAGATTCTGACTGGGCGGTGGTCTAAAGTGATTTGTGGAAGACATAGGAGCAGAGTACTCTCTGGTCGCAATTGTAGAACACTAGTGAGGAGCGGATTTCTTACTCGGTGGTGCTGGAGGTGAGTAATATGTCCCACTAAGGACAGAGAAAGGGAAATAATTTTGTTTTTAAGTGAGACATTTGTAGAGTAATACTACATAAAAACTACATTACTATGACACAAATGTGTTAAGATAAAAAAAACAATTGTACTTAGTGCTAGAAACAGGTGTTTGGTGTCCTAAAAAGAAAATATACATGAAGTAATATCTATATAAAAAAACAATACCTATTATTTCTGCTGTAATATATATTTGATGAAAATGTTACTTAATAGCATAATATAAAAGTGCTCAATATTTTACTTTTACTATACTGTGTGCACAATTATTAAAGGTCTTGTATCATTACATTAAATGGTCTTCAGAATAAGGGGACAGTGAAATAAAACAAATTAGCAATTGTATGTCATTTGTAAATCGGTCTTGTGTTCACAGTCTGCCTTATCTTCGTTTTCTGTAAAAGAAAGAGGGGGGGGGGAGCACACTGACTCGGGAGCGAGCATGAACAGTGAAGGGGGGGATGATGTCATCCCCTTTCAGTTAAGAAACACCCAGCTAGGAGGGGAAGAAATACCCATGGATTTGAAGAACTGAGAAAATAAAGCTACAAGCAAACAGCCGAACTGATGAAGCGATACATCCCCTTTAATTTAGTTGTTTTTTTGAGATTTTTATTGTTAAATAATACGGCACGACTCTTGTCACTGCAATTAGAAGAGCTCAGAATATGGGGCTAGAATGCTAATCCCTGCTATAGAACCACCCACAGCCAAACCAGAAAGAGCATGGAAGCATGAATTTGAAGCTGCCTGTAACTCTGTGAAACAGCATTGTAAGACAACCCCTTTCTTAGAAGAAAATCTGTGTGTGCAGAAATATGGGGAAACTATTAGCATGCAGAATTATTATGAAACTGGATGAAAATATTCGCATGACACTTGTTTATTTTCATCTGTTAAAGTGAGAATAATAAACAGCTTAAAATGTTTAAGAAACATTATATTACATTATACTAATATAGCCACCCTTCTTTCAATAACAGTCACGTAATCTTAATCTCGACCATCAACCTTTTGTGCAGCAGCAACCACAGACTTCCAGATTCCATTCAGACTGGTTAAGCAATAAGAAAACTGCATCCATGGGTTGGAAAGAGGGAACCTTTTTTATTCCTCCGTATTAAAACTGCTAAAAAAAACCTTGGAGGAATAAAGAAGGTTCACTTTTTCCAGCTAGCTCATTATTAATAATGCCAACTCATCAAACTGAAGTTCTGTGCCCATTGATGATCCAACCAGTGGTCCATTCATTTGGTCCATCAAGAATTACCCTCCTCTTATCGGTCTATAAAACCTTTAAGAAAATCTGTCTTCAGATATTTCTTGGCCCAAACTTAGTTTTAACTTTCTTGCAACCCTGTTGACTATTTGCAACAAAACTTTGATGGTAAGTAGTGATAAGCGATTACGTCGACTATCGTCATCAGGTCGATAGTCGATATCGTCAATTATCAAAACGCTGTCCGATAGTCGATAATAGATTATCGACCCATGACCATTAACGTCTATGGGAGAGGAACAGCACCTTCATTCTTACACCCAAACAGGTTGGGAAGTGGAATTAACATTCACAACAGTCAAATGGATATGTGCTACATCTTAGGCAAACACACCTTAGGTTATAAAAGCCACAGAAGAAATACAGACCATTATATCCCTGTCCTTGTACCACAGCATGACCTTAAACCTGCATGACCCACAAATTAAAAAGTGCCAGAAGGCAGTTTATTTGAACCATCATTTTACTTGAACTGGACATTGACTATCCCTGTCCTGGAATGCAGCACGACCCTTAAACCTCTCTGACCCCCAGATTAAAAAGTGCCGGAAAAAGGAGTCTTTTAATCACCATTTTAGTTGAACTGGACATTGACTATACCTGTTCTGTACCACAGTATGACTATTTAACCTGTCTTACCAACAGATTAAAAAGGGACTGAAAAAGGAGTCTTTGAACCACCATTTTAGTTGACCTGGACATTGACTATACCTGTCCTGGGTAACCTACATCTGTTCAAGTCTTCCTGCACCTCCCTTGTACAATTCAGAGGAATATTTGTATCAGCTATTTTGTACATGCAAGTTTTTTAGTAGTTTAATTCTAGAAAACACATTTTTAAAAAGGATGGAATCCCACCACGTCTTTGTTTCTCTTTTTTTAATTGTATTTTAAATGGGTTGTCTCACTACAGGGATTACTAGCTATTTTAAAGATCTTGCAAAAACAAGTCATTTTGCAATATGTGTCTATTAACAGTGTCCTACCAATTCCTGTTTTTGACAGCACCATCACCCTTGAGCCACTTTTGACAATTGTGAAGAACAAATGTCTGTTAGAAACCACATTTTTTTTAGAATAGGACCTGTAGTAGAGCTGCATTTCACAGCAAAATGCCCCTCAAAATTCAAAACATGACCCTTGAGCCACTTTTGACAATTGTGAAGAACAAATGTCTGATAGAAATATATTTTTTTAGAATAGGACCTGTAGTATTGCTGCATTTCAAAGCAGCATGACCCAAACAATTATAAATATGACTTCTCAGCCACTATTAAAAATTGTGATGGAGAAATGCCACTTAGAAGCCACATTTCTGTTCCAAAGGACCATAATTATTGTTGTATCTCACAGAAACATGACCTCAAAACCATTGACAATGCGAAAAATTCTAAAGATAAAGTGAGTAAATGGAATACGGTTTTGTCATGAAACCTTGGTGTCTTTTACAGTCTCCACACCGCAAAACCAGCAAAATGATCTTTTGGGAACTGAGAATAAAAATTGCAGACAGAAATGATCATTTAAAAAACATTTTTCAAGAGGACCATTTCTGTTTGAAGAGGAATGTGAAGTAGACCGGCAACTAATCGGTGACCTCGGTAATTGGGGCCACAACATCATCAGAGATCCATGCCTGATTCATCTTGATGAAAGTCAAACGATCCACATTATCTGTGGAAAGCCGGATGCGTTTGTCTGTAATGACTCCTCCAGCTGTGCTGAAGGTCCGCTCAGATATGACACTGGCTGCTGGGCAGGACAACACCTCTATGAACAAAACTGGGCCGCAGCAAAGTAAAAAAAAAACACCTATTTGAAATGTACACGGATAATAAAAGGTGGTTTTTGCACCTATAAATACACCTGCGGTGACTAGAGAAGTTCTGTATCCTATTGTAAGTAAAAAATGGGTCTTTGAACAAAGCTGGGCTGCGCCAAAGTGAAAATCACGTAATTAAATTGTGTACGGATAATAAAACGTGGTTTTAGCACCTATAAATACACCTGCGGTGACTAGAAAAGTTATGTATCCTATTGTAAGTACAAAGTGGGACTTCCAACAAAACGCAGCAGCGCCAAAGTGAAAAAAAAACTAATTAAATTGTGTACAGATCATAAAAGGTGAGTTTTGCACCTATCAAATACACCTGCAGTTACTAGAAAAGATCTGTATCCTAATATAAGTACAGGCTGCACAAAATACAACCTAATATTTCAACTGTTAATAAAAACCCATTTCAATGCAGGGTCAAAGCAGAGTCTGGGCAGCACAATTATCCACTCTCCTTTCAAAAGCCTGCCAGCCTGTCTGTCTGTGTTCGCCCGCCTCCCCTCCACCCCCTCACGGCTGTACAGCGCTAGATGCTCCTTTAAAATTCTCAGCCTAAGTAACTAAAAACTGAAAATCTATAATCTACCTAAGATCTAATGTTCACAGCTAAAAGCAAATTTTTCTGTGTGAACAAATAGAACAGTTTCGCTGAGCTGTATTGAGAGGACGAGCACACGTCCTGCTCTTCTGAGACACAGACACACACTGATCATGAACAGGAAGGGCTGTTCTATGTAAAACGAGGTCATGTGATTTTTCCAGCCAATCACAACCATAAACATCCCTGTCATTACGTTTCACACCCAGCTCACACTGCTCTATTCTCTAAGCTGATTTGCTGGCCGCCAAAATGACAGGAAGCGCCGAAAATGGTGTGATATTAATAGAGTATGCGCAGATTTTAACCTAAATTATCGCGTGATCGAAAAAACCCAATCAACATAAAAACCGTGCCAATTTCAACTTTGTCACTAATAATCGCTCAACACTAATGGTAAGTGTTGCGTCCCTCAGACTTTTTTTTTTAAACAATTTTGGACTTTTCCCGAGCCAGGCAACATTGCCCTGACAGGAATTTAGCTGAGGAAAAACAAGCTAATTATGCTCAGCCTGATATGGGGGGTTGTTCTTCTTATGCCACACCTTCCCTCATTACAGAAATACAGATCACCTGATATGTTTTATCCAATAAGCATTCAAGTTTAAACAGCTTAAAGTTGAAAAAAAATGCATACAAATGATACGGTCAAAATACTTATATTGTATACAACAGATATTACTGTACATAGACTAAGTGAAGAAAAATCATTTTCTGACATTCAGGAACTGAAAATTGCTCTCACATGTGTTTTTTTAGTCTGTTTGGGGTTAAAAATATGTAATTTATGTATTTCAAACATCTCTCCTTAAAAGTTGGAATATATCTGGCGCGTGTAAGGGGGTTTACTCAATTATGGTGACTTAGAATTCCTGGAAGCCACAATTATGTGTATTATTGTGTCTATACTAATTGTATTGCATCAGTTCTTATTAATACATAGATCCAACACAACTACTGGCTTCTCTTTTGGTTTATACAGGCTATTATATTTAATGGCCTGTATGGCTTCTCTTTGTTACAGAGGTAGTAAAAGAAATATTGATGTTTCTTTTCGGTCAACTTGGGGCTAACAGGTTTTTCAATGTTTTTGATCTACGGTATGATGGAGCATTTTTTGGGAGGGCAGCATGCAGGTATGGGTCAACTGTTCATATCGTCCTGTGTTTATTTAGAATATTTCTCTATTTTCCATGTCCAAGGTTATATGTAGTGATAAAGTTCATGTGGATTTCAGTGTTAGGTTTTGAATGCTATTTTTATGATTTTATGATTCTTGCTCTTTCTAAAGAGGATTTGATAACTGTAGCTGGAAAAACTGTTACTGTGAATCTATGTTTTAAAAGATTACTTTTTGCAATAAAAAAATTCTGGATCCTCTTAAGTGGGATATTTAAGTTTTCCAAAGAGCGCTTCAGAAATTGAGAAAGCTTTTACTGTCGACCTTTTTAAAAAAAAGTTCTTTGATTTGATTCTCTCATGGTCAATAATAAAATGTTCACATATTCTCTGTGTGCTACTGAAGGTTGTATCTTATTATCTGTGTTTAAATATGTTATAAAGGACCTGGCTGTGCTTTTTAGAACTCTCCCAGATTAGAACAAGGTTATTTATTTTACGATTCGAAAAAATATTATTCCTCTACATTTGGATAAATGGATCGTCAAATGGCCCCTCCAGATCTTTGCTACACAAAGTACAAAGTGTGTCTCAATTGTGGTTCTGGTTATTAGTCAGTGCTATTGCGTTTGTCAGAAACGTGTCATAAAAGGTGGCAAAATGTGGTGGTATCAGTGCATTTTTGGAGCAGACTCATTAGCTGTCTTAGACATATTTGCAATTGATCTGAAAAGGGACATGTCTTTACAGCAGAGGTTGTAGCCTTCTGCATCAAAATTTTTACACTGCCCTTCTACGTTTACATCTACAATGCAATAGTAAATTTGCTCCAGCAAAGTATAACGTTTCTCTGTACCTTAGGTGTGATGGGCTCTTTGGTTAAATAATGAGAAAGCAAGGCTATTCTTTAAATCTAAAACATCTAGTGACCCGTAAGTAAGTTTCTTTTCATAGGATGTTTTGTACTTTAATTTTTAAGCTGGCTTACTGCTTAAAGTAGGATTTAAAATTTCCTACCATATCTTGTAGTACTAGATTCGCGTAAAGTGATATGTTACTGGTGAGTGAAGAAATCTAATTGACCAGTTGGATTTTTCCAATCTTTTCATGTTTTGGGAGTAAAAGGTCCTTATCATTTTTGTTTCGGCTTCCTATCATCTTCTCTATCTGATAGGATATTATAATGCACGATTTCCTTCCCACTCTCTGTATTCTTAACAATTCTGTTGGTGTTTTTGGATTCATTTTGGATTGTTTTTTATTAGTCTACAAACTTCACTCTTAAATGAGAGAGTTTCCAAGTGGCCATTCTAAGTGGGGATGACTTAAAACCAGAAACCATTATGCAGCTCCATGAATTCCTCCTCTCCTTCTGATCTGATCAACCCTCTTTTTCATTCACAGGTATGTCAAGCGACTACAACCCTCACCATCTCCTCCTAACTGCTGTGTATATTTCATTCCCCTGTATTTTTATTTCTATGTATGTCAAGCGGACTACACCCACCTCTCTCCTAACTGCTGTGTATATTCATTCCGTTTGTGTTTCTATGGTATGTAAACGACTACTCCCTCCATCTCTCTAACTGCTGTGTATATTTCATTCCCTGTATTGTGTTTTCTATGGTATGTAAGCGACTAAAACCCTCACCATCTCCTCCTAACTGCTGTGTATATTTCATTCCCCTGTATTGGTTTTCTATGTATGTCAGCGACTACAACCTCACATCTCTCCTAAATGCTGTGTAAAATTCTTTCCCCTGTATTGTGTTTTCTATGGTAATGTAAATGTATAGAACCCCAGCTCTGTTTCAAATAATTAGGATGTGTTTATATGTTTAAGAAAGCCTTTGAAGCAGTTCCTTGCTGCTATCTCTGTAAAAACCCCACCCGTTTCTGTCACCTGAAAGCAGTGATCTAATCAATAGACACTATATATTGGTGCCTTGCTGGTCTGCAAGACCTCTTGGTTTTGCCAGCATTTATTAATTTCCAGCATTTTTAAGTGACAGCAGTGATATTGATGAATTTTGACCGAAGTGGGCAGAAGGGGCAGAGACAGATTGTAAGTAATTGAGTTTACAAACCTACAGCTTAGTCACCATGCTTACTATAGCTATCTATCTTGCTGCCTTTTACCTCCTGTCCTACGCCCAGTCATGCCCTCCAAGCAACTCTGTTCACATTAGCTCCTCTCTCCTTCCCTCTCCCATGCACGCATCCCATACACTACTTACTCACTTTACCTACCCCAAACCACCCTTATTCATAGTGCAGCACAAACACCTCTCATATTCATCACTGAACCACTGCGGTCCTTTTCATTCTCCTGCTTCTCGCTGCAGGGGGACATCTCTCCCAACCCGGTCCACCTTCCTTTCCCTTTCTTATCCCACCTCCTCCTTTTCCCTCCACAGGAACCCCTGCTAACCTGCTTGCTCTTCGCTGTACGTCTTTTCTGTTCGTTTTAAATGTGCTTTGTGGAAAGGGCCCGATCCGTCGGTAATAAACTCACTGCTGTCCATGCCCTGTTCCTTTTAACTCCCTCAATCTCCTAGCTCTCACAGAAACTTGGCTCAGCAATCGACACTGCTTCCCTCACCGCTCTCACCTATGGCGGCCTACACTTCACCCACAACCCCAGACCTGGGAACAGACCGGGTGGAGGAGTTGGCATACTTCTTTTCTCCACACTGCACCTAACCAGGGTATTCCCCCTGCACCCTCCTCACTTTCCCCTCCTTTGAGGTCCACACCTCAGACTTTTCCCGGCCATTTTCTCTCAGAGTTGCGGTTGTGTACAGACCCCTCGTTCACCCCGCCAGTTTCTGGATCATTTTGCTGCTGGCTGCCACACTTCCTCTCTACTGAAAAAACCCACTCTCATCATGGGTGATTTCAACTCCCCTTTGGGACAACCTTATGTCTCCTTCTCCCCTCTTGTCTTCTTTCACTAACCTCTTCCCTTGGCCTCTCGCAGTTTTATAGACTCTCCAATCTCAAAGGAGGGGAACTCTCTTGATCTGGTCTTCTGTCGCCTCTGTTTCTATTTCTAATCTTAGCAATTTTCCTTTGGCTCTCTCTGATCACAACCTTATTTCCTTCACTTTTGCTAACTCTCACCCTTCTCTGGACACACCTACCCATCACCCTTCCGAAATCGCCGTCAATTAACACTGAGGAACTTATTGACACCATACAGTCCTCACTGCCCCTAATCTCCTCCTTCTCCTGTCCTGACTGGCCGTCAAACATTACAATGAAACTCTCACCCAAACCCCCCTGGACATATTGGCACCACCGCCAACCGCACCACCCGAGGGCAGACGCCCGCAGCATTGGCACACACCTCAGACTCGCTTTCTGCAGCGCTGTTCCAGGTGTGCTGAGCGGTGTGGAGAAAATCAAAACTACCCGCAGACTTTCTCCACTATAAAATTTCATGCTCAGGACTTACCACACTGCCCTTCACTGCGCCAAAAAAAAATACTTCACCTCCCTCATCTCCACATTACACAACAACCCTAAAATCTGTTTGACACTTTCCACTCCCTCCTCAGGCCCAAAGCTCAGACCCCCCGGGCACGGGCCTCTGTGCTTTAAAGACCTGGCCAATCACTTCAAAGACAAAAATTTAAAAGTTATCCGCATGACATCTTATCACAAACACCAAGCAGAATCCATCCTGTCCTCTCCACAACATCCTCTAATCTGCTTTCAGCCTTTGACCCGACATCAGAAGAAGAAGTGGGCCAGGCTTCTGCTTTTCTGCACGCCCCACCACCCGCTCTACTGACCCCTATCACCTCCCCACCCTTGTCCAAATCTATTTCCTCCAGCTGTCCTCTCTCACCTCACTACAATCGTAGAAAAATCTCTCTCTTTCCACTGGTATCTCCATCCTCCTTTAAGCCACGCTATTATAACCCCCTTAAATGAAAAAGCCCCCTCTGGACCCGTCCTGCGCTACTAATACTGACCAGTCTCAACCTGCCCTTCATCTCTAAACCCCCTGGAACGCTTGGTCTACCTCGCCCAATCCGCTATCTCTCTGCTAACTTTTTCTTGACCCTCTGCAATCAGGTTTCCGCACCCTACACTAACGGAAAAATGCTCTAGCAAAGTCTCTAATGATCTCTTAACAGAAAAATCTCAGGGTAACTACTCATTGCTGCTTTTCTGATCTCTCTGCAGCAATTTGACAACTGTTGATTTTAACCACCTCCTTTAAAATGCTCAGCGCCATCGGTATCCAGGACACCGCCTCTCTTTGGTTCTCTTCCTACCTCTCTGACCCCTCCTCAGTGTCTCATTTTTGGTTCTACCCCCCTCTCCTCTTCCTTTGCGGTTGGAGTTCCACAGGGATCGTTCTTGGGCCGCTCCTCTTTTTCATTGTACACAGCCCCATTGGACAAACCATCAGCGATTCGGCTTCCAGTACCATCTCTACGCTGATGACACTTTAACTATTTCACCTCCTTCCGAGAATCCCCTTCTGCCCTGCTACAAACCACCAGTGACTGTCTGTCCGCTGTCTCTGACATCATGTCCTCCTGTATCTTAAACTAAACCTCACTAAAATGAACTTTTTAGTCATCACACCATCTACTAACCACCCCCCCCTTGCTATCTCTTGTGTTTTGTGTGGCACCACCATTTCTCCTAGGCAGCAGGCCGCTGTCTTGGGTTATACTAGACTCGATCTGTCCTTCACCCATATTCCAATCCTTTCCCGATCCTGTCACCTGCACCTCAAGAACATCTTCCAGAATCCGTCCTTTTCTCACTGTGGAAACAGCCCAAAACTTCATTTGCTGCCTTATTCTTTCTCGTCTTGACTACTGTAAACTCCCTTGCTTATCGGTCTCCCTCTCTGTAAACTCTCCCCCCCTCCAATCTGCCCTGAATGCAGCAGCCAGGCTTGTCTTTCTTTCCAGCCGCTATATGATGCTTACCCTGTGTCAGTCTGTGCAATGGCTTTCCCCATTCATTACAGAATAAAACATAAATAATCACTCTCACCTATAAAGCTCTCCACAGTGGTGCACCCCCCTACATCTCCTCCCTCATCTCTGTCTACCACCCTACCTGGGCTCTCCGCCTTGCTACTGATCTAAGACTACAAAACCTCACTCATCCGAACCTCCCATGCCGTCTACAAGATTTCGCACGTATTGCACCAGTTCTCTGGAACATGTTACCCCATGTGATCAGGCACACTCACAACCCCCGCAGTTTTAAGGGTGCTCTGAAAACTTTATCTTCTTAGACAAGCCCATCAAAAGCCCTAAAATTTTAAGCCCAAATTCTGTCACTATTCGTAAATTCCTGCACTTTGGCACCCACAGGCACTTATCTGTATATAGAAAGTATGGTTGGGATGGCAGGGTTAATCCACTTTTATGTATACTACCCCCATATTTATGTAACATGGCTGGACCATTGTAAACCAAGCACTTGTAGACCCTTTGTTTCCACCCATACACCCTAAAAAGATTGTAAGCTCTTGCGAGCAGGGCCCTCAAACCGTGTGTCTGATTTGTACGCAACTTTTTATAATGTAATGTCTGGTTTGTCTGTGCTTATTCCCTCGATATTGTAAAGTGCTGCGGAATATGTTGGCGCTATATAAATAAAGATTATTATTACTTTCCTCTATTTGATTTGAGATATATTAATGATCCCCCATTTCCAGTTGGTGGATAATTAGGTTCACAATGGTGTTCTTTGACTGCTGCTGGAGAGTACTCTGCTCCTAGATCTTCATCAAGCCACTGTCGACCATCAGCATCAGCCAGCCTGAAATCTTTTGTGGTGTGCAATCTTCTTTATATCATTTATTGACTTTACATAATTAGATCTGCCTGCAGCTGCAGAATAACCTACTGCACTGAAGGGGTAATTTCATAATTGAAATTGAACCTATGTTTTTGTAAGGGTATGTTCACACGGCTTATTTTGGGATGCCACATATTGAGAGCGTACTGCGCTCTAATACAAGCGAAATGCGCCTCATTCATTACGGTAATCCACAGTTTTCATAGAGAACTATGGATTACGCCTCCTCTCCCCTCGTATACAATACGATTGTATTGTAGGCGCGGCGAGACAATTGACATGTCTATATTCACGGCGCCGTGAGTAATGACAGTCTATGGGCCCATCAGTTAAGCCGTGTGAACATACCCTAAGAGTTGTGCTTCTCCACTTCACACCACCCATTAAAAGATTCCAGGTCATCTAGAGACTGTATAAAATGCTAGCACTCATACTCCTAAGTGGTTCTGAAGACCAGTATTTAGCAGAAGAGACTCTGCCACACTGGCAGTTTGACCAGCAGAAGATTCTGAAGATACAAAGCCAGAGATCCTGGGTCACCAGTCCTTTGACCAGGAAGCCAGCCAGAGGACTGAACCACAGACCCTGGGATATCATTGCTTCAGCCAGCAAACCAGCCTCCTTGGAGAGAGAGGGACATCTAGCGCAGGACTTTGCTCAGCTAATAACTTTTGTCTACCAGGGAGGAGGCTGGAGACGCCGCATATTGTCTTGCCTGTATTGAGCTGCCTCCGTTATAGAAGTGTACTGGTTACTGCAGACCCTTGCAAAAGACCGTCTGATTCTGTTATAGAATCCAACTATTATTTAACAATTGATTTTCGTTATTTACCACTTTTTTGCGCAGATTTTGCAGTTGGTTTTCAGTTTTCAGATGGTCCATTAACATTAAACAGTACTATACTCCACAGTTTTCAAGTTTTTAGAATGGATTTCGGATTAGAAATCCGAGCTTTGTATTTCTATTCTATTTCTATTGAGGTCTATGAGGCTTCAAAAAAAGAGTTTGGTGCTCACCCACTGTTTGTCTTCACAAATGACCGAGATATGCAAGTACATAGAGACTGCTGGTAAGTGCTTCATATAGATGTGCACAAAGTGCTGTTGGTCTTCCAGCAAGATAACTACATATGCAAAAAAACAAAGTGATCCTGCAACATCTTTAAAAATGGTTTGGAAGATATATATTTTTTAATGTGCAATCAGTAAAGCTTCGAAGATATATTTTTAAGATGGTGCAGGACCACTTTGTTTTTTTACATATGAAATTAAAGGGGTTGTCGGGATTATTTTTTGTATTTATTTTTTTGCACACTGCTGCCTTTTTCAAATAAAAAAACCCCTCCTACTCGCCTCTCTTCTCACCTGGGATGCAAGGCTGCACCATCCGGACTCTCCGCCGGTCTTCTGTTTTCTTCCAGTCCTGATCCAAACATGACGTCGCCTCTGCAGCGATCAGGAGCCATTGGCTGATGTCACTATTTGGAACACATGCTTCTGAACTGTGATGTCAGTCAATGTCCCAGGACTCAGCAGCTCCAGTAGTGACGTTTCATTTGAATCAAGACCAGAAAAAGTCACAAAGCTAGCAGAGAGTGAAGACAGCGCACCACTGCATCCCACGTAAGAAGAGAGGTAAGTATAAGGGTTTTTTTGGTTTAAAAGGGCAGCATTATGTTCAAAAAATTTTAAAAAATTGCACTGGACAACCACTTTACAGATGGAAATCTGCACTTCAATCATATACTTTACGTTGTTAATCTCTTTACACCGCCACAATAAATTTTAACTTGTGTCCCTGTCCAAATATTTCTGGCCTCTTTTGTTCAATGTATTTATTAATTATATAGGGGAGGGGATTAATAGCATGGTTTCCATTTTTGCAGATGACACCAAGCTATGTAGAGTAGTGCAATCTATGGAAGATGTTCATAAATTCCAACTAGACCAGGACATGCTAAGTGTTAGGGCAAATTAAGCTCAATGAGGTAAATCCAGGCATCACATGTCCTAGGGAGGAAATAAATGGGAAAATCGCTTGTTGGCATACTTGTAGATCATAGATTACAGAACAGCATTCAATATCAATCAGCTGCCTCTAAGGCCAGCAGGATATTGGCGTGTATAAAAAGAGGCATGGGCATGGGAGACAGAGATGTAATATTACCGCTGTATAAAGCATTGGTGCTGCTGCATCTAGAATATGCTGTTCACTTCTGGGCTCCAGTTTTTAAAAATAATGTAATATAGCTAGAGAAAGTACAAAGATGAGCAACCAAACTAAAAGGGGAAATGGAGCACTTGATTTATGAGGAAAGGGTAAAAGAATTAAACTTATTTAGTCTTGAGAAAATACAGCTGCAGGGAGACATGATTAATTTTTATCAGTATATAAATGGCCCCTACAAAAAGTATGGGGAAAAGCAATTTATGTAATATACCCTCAAAAGACAAAGAGGACATTACCTTTACCTGGAGACAAAAAGGATTAAATCTCCAGAGGAGAAAAGCCTTCTTTACTGAGAACCGTGAATCTGTGGAATAGCTGCCTGAGAAGCTGGACACAGCAGGAACAGGTAAAGGTTTCAAGAAAGGCTTAGATAACCACTTACTACTTAATAATATTTATACATATGTAGCCATATAACATATCTGGGTCCAGTGTGATTGCAACTTTTCAAATATAAATTAAATCTTCTTTAGAGCAGATTGGTTCTTGCTGTGTGGGTTCCAGTCTTCATCAACAGGGAAAATTAAGGTTAAAAAACTCCCTATCCTCCTCCTTTCATCCACATTTCTCCCCACCCTTGGTTAAACTTATGGACGTATGTCTTTTTTTAACCGTACTAACTATGTAACTGTATGAATAAAATAGTTATAACTTTTCTTGTTTTCTCATTTGGATCACTTTTTTTTAGCAAGCCATAATGATCACAACATATCAATGAGCCAATCGGCAGTGCAGATGGTAAAGTGTTATTTCTTTGGAGACAAGAATTTTAAATGTATAGAACTTCTGCTCTGGTTTTTGACCCTGAAAGAATCACAAGTCAAAGGATGCAAATCTGCATACCAAAAGCCACTGGCTTCAGACTGTCCATCTCCTCAAGGTCTTAACAATATTAACCCTTTGGATACTGACAATTTTTTTTTTTTTTTTTTACTCTTTTCAGTGGTCTATTCATTTCCAAATTTTGTACCATGCCAGTTTACTGCACCACGCAATCAAGACCTAACCTGTATCAAAAATGTTTATTTATAATCTAACCAGCCAATAAAAAAGTATTACAGACATACAATTATGGGTCTTTTAAATTGAATCATGTAGAACTGAAGAACAAGGACGTGTTGGTTATAAATATTTTCTCATTAGTGCTGAAATAAATACATGGAGATGTATTTTTAAAATATAATTATTGGAATAAAAAAAACATGAAGGCAGGGGTAAATAAAGACTTTAATATATTATATTTCTTACTGACAAACATGAACCTTTTCATGCTCTGTAGACTTCTGCATTAATGTTTAACCCCATTTTTGAAATCTGACGTGTCACTTTATATGAGAATAACTTTTTGACACTTTTTACCTATCCATGTGATTCAGAGATTGTTTTCTCATGACACATTGTGCTTTAAGTTAGTAAGAAATTTTAGTCCAAACAAGCCTTTATTTATGTAAAATATCTAAATATTGTGGACAATTAGAAAAATTTGCCATTTTCAAACTTCAAAAAATTCTGCATGTAAGACATAGTTATTCCACTCAAAATAATTTATAAATAACATCTACCAAAAGTCTACTCTAAGTTGGCATCCTCTTTAAATGCTTTTTTATTTTTTTACGATATTATGAGGTTTAGAAATGTAGTAGCCATTTTTCACATTTTAAAGAACATTTGCCATATACATTTTTTTTTTTAGGTACCACTTCAGTTCTGATGTGGCTT
The DNA here is from genome assembly GCA_025379985.1 of Phyllomedusa bahiana. Lineage (NCBI taxonomy): Eukaryota > Metazoa > Chordata > Amphibia > Anura > Hylidae > Phyllomedusa > Phyllomedusa bahiana. Next base: position 92,147 of record JAODAL010000806.1, on the reverse strand, counting down.
TGAGGGGCCTGCGTGTCAGATATCCCATAAATGACTCCATCTAAGAAAATACACCCCTTAAATTATTTAAAACAGCTTTTAGGAAGTTTGTTAACCCATTAGATGTTTCACAGGAATTAAAGCAAAGTGGAGGGGACATTTCAGAAATTTCGCTTTTTTTTTTCTGCAGATTTTCAATTTTCATCCATTATTCACTAGAACCCAGTAGATATGACCAGGGAAATGAAACTCAACATCAGTTCCCCAGGTTCTGCCGTTTTTAGAGATATCCCATTTGGGGCCCTGGTGCGCTATTTAGCTCAACCACAAGCCTCACAATAGGGGAGGAGCACCTATCAGACTTTGGGGTCTCATTTTCAATATAATTTTCTGTAGGTGTCACTACAGGTTTGCAGACACCCTAAGGTGCTACAACTTAATGAACACCCCTAAAAAGACCCCATATTGGAAACTAACACCCCTTTAATGAATATATTCAGAGATGTAGTGAGTATATTATCCCCATAGGTGTCCAATAATTTTTTTTAGCGTTAGGCTTTGAAAATGAAAACAATTATTTTTTCCAGCAATCTGCAAATTTAGCTAAAAATGTTGAATTTTTACAAGGAATCCTGGAAAAAAAGCATCCCAGAGTTTGTTATACAATTTTTTCCAAGTTCGGCAATACCCTATATATGGGGGTAAACTGCTGTTTGGGCACATGGCAGGGCGTATATGGGAGGGACTGCTATTTGGCTTTTGGAATGCAGATTTGGTGGATTCCATGTCACATTTGAAAAGCCCAGTTCCGCCATTTTTTTGGGGGTTTCATTTTTACAGCGCTCACAGTATAGTATAATTGACAGGATAACTTAAATAGTGATATAAATTTTATATAATTTTTTATGTCTTACTACTTTTACACAATAGAAATGCATTTATAAAAAAAATGAGTTTTTATGTCACCATAGTCTGAGAGCTATAACTTTTTTTATTTTTCTGTATACAGAGCTGATTACAGGCTTGTCTTTTGCTGGATGATTTCACGTTTTTATTGGTACTATTATGGGGGTGCATATGACACTTTGATCATTTTTTATTAAGGTTTGGGGCGCCAGCCCCATAGATATTCATTGTCTGCGGTGCGTATTTGCCGCTAACAATTGACATGTCACTTTTCTCCCCCGGCGTACAATATGATCGTCGGGGGAGAACGCGGAACCCATAGCTCTCTATGAGAGCTATGGATTACCAGAATTGCGGTGTGCATCTTGCCACGTATTAAGCGCAATTACGCTGTGTCAACATACCCTAACGATTCGCATGACATCATGGAGGGAAGACGGCAAATTGTCCATTTTCACTTAGGGGTGTACTCGCATTTCTTGGGCACTGCATGTGTGTGTCTATGTATGTGTATCTTAAATATTATGTGCATGGATGTATGTGTATGTTAAAAAGCAATTTCCTAAACATTAGCTGAGTTCATGTTCTACATATGTAAACAATTTTAGTGGATTCCTTATATTGTACATTTTTGTTTTATCAAAAGCTGACTACTGTATCATATGAAAAGATCTATTTTAATCCCTCTTTTTCTTTATATTTCAAAAATTGTATTCATGTTTTCCTAATATATTTATAGTTTGAGTTTAAGAAGTGTCCTGAACCCAGACAACAATACACGGATGGCTTTAGTAGCCACATCGCTGTTGGTGCATGCACAATATAGGATGTGTACATGATGCCATCACTATGCAAGAGGAAGAGGAAGTGGAAGCCCTCTTGTAATGGTGATTGCTAGCACTGGAAGCACCAGGGTTGACATCACCGTTGACATGGCCCAAAACCTTGCAAAATTACCAAGGGCTTACTCGTGTGTTTTTCTATTAGGTTATTCCTTTGCTATGCTTTGATATGCATATTAATAAAAAAGTAAAGTATAAGTAAAGGTTTTTTTTTCACGCTTGTATCCCCAAAGATATATACATAAAAATTTAATGCTAGCACATGGAATATAGAAGGGTAAAAGTAGAGCAAACAAGTCCTGCAAAAAATAAACCTCATTTATTTGTGCTAAAACAGAAAACATTTGCAGTATGGAATACCAACATAAAAAATGTGAACAATGCATGTAAGTAGTAGCTAAAAGCTACATTGCTTACCACTGCCCAGTCTTAATGAAATCCTGTGGTAGATATCTGGGTGAGTACTCAAGTTTAGCTGGGACTCTTCAGCCGTTCAGCAAATCCATTCAAAATTTAGGTGAGGTTGTGACTCCATCCAAACAACTTATAATTTTTCATTTTTTTTTTTAAATTTTATCCATGTAAAAAAATAAGTTGTTTGGTTCCATAATTTTAATGTCTGTAAGATAAGGCTTGGTTAGAGGGAACGATTATAGAATGGTCATGATATTTCTGCTGTAATGATAACGCAGCGATGGCTCAGCAACATAAGTATCTAACAATGTTGCAAATGCACTATGTATACAAAGATTACATAATATTCCTCTTATTTTTTTCAGTTTTATAATCATGTGTTTGCATAAGCCTTTATCTATATGTGATGTTAGAATTACCTAGGATAATACAGGGTTAAACTGCAGACAATGCTACATAGCGGGGAGGATTTCCTCCCACCTGTCACTATGATTAAGGATCCAGAGAGGATCAGAAATGCATAGTTTTCATGCAGTTTCTTTTTATGGTGTTTTAATGCTACAATAAAGTATAACAATTTATGTATGGAGTCACAACCTCACCTACATTTTGTGTGGAGAAAAAATATGTGCCTGGTCCATTAGGTCAAAACAGTCTGGTCCACAGTGAGTTACATGAGTAATTAAACTTGTCAAAAGTGTGAAAGACTTAAAGGGGTTGTTTGTTTTTTATCTTAATTCTAGCTAAATGAAGGCAACTTAGAAAACTAAACAAACTTATATTCGTCTCTCCCCTCGCCTCTGTTGTGCCGTCCTTGTTCCACGCTATTTTCTGTTTATTCCTTCTGAATGGGGATTACACTGCTGCAGCCTATGATTGGCTGCAGCGGTCACATGCCACTGCCTGACGTTATGGTTTGGAAGTTGACTGTCCAAATGACGTTTGGACATATAATGAAGCCCACTTTTTTTTCTTTTTAAAGTGGGTTACAATTAGAGATGGGCGAATTGATTCTAACGAAGTGGAATTCGTTTAGAATTTCAGGAAAACTTTGATTCTGAACGAAGTCGAAGTTTGGGGTAATTCGCAGGAACGAAGTGTGTTTTTAATTGATAAAATGGCTGCGAGCACATGGCATTACGTGGGGCAAAGACGTCTGGGAGGAAGAAGGGCCTAGCCTGCATGACATGTGCAGAGATGAAGCCAATCAGAGACCGGCGGGATTTTGTGACGTCACCGCACTATATAAGTCCGGGCGCGACGCTGGGAGCTCATACCGCTCTCACTGTACTGAGTAGGGAAGTTGATGCCGCGGCTGCTTATGATATCTCATACTAAAGAACTCACTTTTATACAGCGATTTTTGTGGGGTGTCACAGCTTGTCTCAGAGACTGCTTCTCTTACGTTCTATTTCTGATTTTGTGGGGTATTGGAACTGAAGTCCAGTTTGCGTCCAATGCAGCTGCATATACATGTTAATGCTACCTGCTCACAGCACATTGAATATCCAAGGGTTATCTAAGCCTGTTCCTGTTGTATTCATTTAAAGAAACAGTGTTTTTACAATCCAAATACCACTTCATTTTTGGTTTCTCATTTCTTTTGCGCAATTTAGATCCAGGGGTTAATTAAGCGTTGTTCTGCTGTTGTGGTCACTAAAAGAAACGTTCTTTTTCACCTCCAAAGAAGAAATTTTTCCTGTAGCATAATTCATAACCGAAGGTTAATTACAAGTTTTTCTGTTGTTCTGTACCGTAAAATACACGCCATTTTAACACGCTACAAAGCTGGTAATTTTTGGTTGCTCATTTCTTTTGCGCAATTTAGATCCAGGGGTTAATTAAGCATTGTTCTGCTGTTGTGGTCACTAAAAGAAACGTTCTTTTTCACCGCCAAAGAAGCAATTTTGCCTGTAGCATAATTCATAACCGAAGGTTAATTACAAGTTTTTCTGTTGTTGTGTACCGTAAAATACATGCCATTTTAACACGCTACAAAGCTGGTAATTTTTGGTTGCTCATTTCTTTTGCACAATTTAGATCCAGGGGTTAATTAAGCGTTGTTCTGCTGTTGTGGTCACTAAAAGAAACGTTCTTTTTCACCGCCAAAGAAGACATTTTGCCTGTAGCATAATTCATAACCGAAGGTTAATTACAAGTTTTTCTGTTCTGTACCGTAAAATACACGCCATTTTAACACGCTACAAAGCTGGTAATTTTTGGCAGCATATTTCTTTTGTGCAATTTACATCCAGGGGTTAATTAAGCATTGTTCTGCTGTTGTGGTCACTAAAAGAAACGTTCTTTTTCACCGCCAAAAGAAGCAATTTTGCCTGTAGCATAATTCATAACCGAAGGTTAATTAAGCCTTTTTGTGCTTTTATATTCAGTAAAATACACAGTGTTTTTAAACGGTACATACAAGTAAATTTTTCCTGGCCATTTGTGGAGCGCAATTAATATCCAAGGGTTACCCAAGCTTGTTAGTGGGGTCATTTGGAGTCAAATACAGAGTGTGTATTTATCATATAAAGATATCTTCATCAAACAGTGTCTGTACATTTTAGAACTAACAGTATGTCAGACAAAGAGGTGGCAGGCTCTTCACCTGCGAGTGGCAGTGGCACAAACATTCCTGGAGCAGGCCCAGGATGCAGCACAGCAAGAGGACGTCACAGCAGGGGTCACTCGGTGAGGCCACAACTGCCACTGTCATCTAGCGGCCGTGTGTTGTTCAGCAACCCAATGGTTCTTGATTGGTTGACTAGGTCATCCACTTCCTCCCAGATGACATCTGACAACCCCAGCCAAGAGTCGGTGGGAACGTCAGACACAACCCTTAGTTGACATGGCCCAAGAGCGAGTCAGCGGCTCTCACCTGTCCTCAACCCACCTCTGTCCCATCCGGTTCCCTCAGCCAGAGATCTACTATGTGGTCTGGGCTCAGCGCCACTATATAGCGAGGATGAACAATTTGAGGAGGGCAGTCAGCAGCTACTTGGCAGCGAAGAAATGGGGCCAATATCCCCTGCTTCTTGCAGTAGGCGGCAAAGTATAGATGTGGAGAGTGGGCATGGGAGGTCAAGTTGTGAGGGGTCAGCCTCTGCATACCAAGACCGGTGATGAGGACAGCAGTGACGATGAAACACAAATAGATGATGATGTAGCCGACCGCACAATGGGAGAAACATGGTGTCCGCGATGAACTGATGAGGGATTGTCCATGCACCCTGCATGGTGCACGTGTTCAATCTGGTTGTGAAAAGGTTCCTGAAGTCTTCCACCGATCTTCAGAAGAGTCTGAAAATGGCCAGGAAACTGTGCACTTCATCCATTCCTACAAAGCCAGACACACCCTCCTCGAGTTGCAGCGGCAGAACGGCCTCCCCCAACACACGCTGATATGCGATGTTTCCACCCGTTGGAATTCCAGCCTGCATATGTTATATCGACTGTATGAACAGAGCAAGGCCATTAATGATTTTTTGATGATCCAGGTAGACAGGAGTACTCCCATGTGTAACTTTGATGTCAGCCAGTGGCAGCTCATGCGTAACACCTGCCGTTTGCTGAGGCCGTTTGAGGAGACGACGTTATTTGTCAGTCGTCGGGACTACGGGATGAATAATGACATTTCACTGCTTCATGTCCTGGAACAGATGATGAAAATCTGCCTGGGCAGGGGACTGGAGACGTGGCGACTACATCTCACGGCCACATGAGTCTGGTGGGGACTGAATTGGAGGAGGAGGAGGAGGACATTGGAGCAGAAGCATTGTCTGGTGAAATGAGTGATTTTTCTAACCAGGTGACAGGAGAGGAGGCACAGGAGCAGCTGGAGAAGGTAGAAGGGAGATGAGGAAGACGAGGCAGATGACCCGCAAGCCCCGTGGCAGTATACAGTGGAGATGGAGGCAGAAAAGTTCCCTCAAGATCACTTGCGCACATGGCCCGCAGCATGCTGATTTGCCTGGCTAGTGACAGCCGAATAGTCACCATCTGGCAGAGAGATGACTTCTTGCTCTCCATCCTCTTGGACCCTCGCTACCGGTCCAAAATGGGAGCCTTTTTTCCAGCTATTGAGAGGTAGGACAAACTCAAATACTTTAGAGAAATCCTCCATAGTCAGTTGGCCGCTGCCTGTGTGCAGCATGGTCCATCCTCTGACAGGTCTGACCAGGGGGTTCCTCATTGCTCACGTACCACTGCCGCGGCTGCTGAGGGAAGGGGGGGGGGGGGTAGAAGCAGTACCAGCTCCATCACACAACCTAAGTCTGAAGTCGCTGATGAGCAGCTTCCTTCACCCGCCTAGTGAGGAGGGCACTCGCCAGCAGCAGCAGGATCTAGAGCAGACCCTGAACCAATAGGTGGTGGCCTGCTTGGACAGCACTCTGCCACCCCAGTTGGAAGATCCGCTGGACTACTGGGCAACTTGCTGAGTTTGCAGTGGAGAAACCTGTCCTGCCCGCCATAGTGTGGCTTTTAGAGCGGGTGTTCAGTGCGGCGGGGGGCCCTCGTTACCCCAAGAGAACCCGTTGTCAACCCCAAATGTGGAACGACTGACCTTTTGTCAAGATGAATCAGGCGTGGGTCGGCCTGGATTTTTTACACACCAATGCCTTAGGCGTCAGATTACATCAGCCATGACGCCTCACCAAAACTTTGAGAAATTGAGTTTTGGATTCAAACTACCTGCCTCAGCCACTATTCTGATGCCGCCACCCGCCTGATGCCACACATCTGCTACCAGTTTCTCATCTGCCTACCACCATCTTTACCAGGGACTGGTATTCCCACCCACCTCCACACTCTGTATTGTGCCACTTTTAAAAGTTTTTTTTTTTTTTTTTTTTTTTTTTTTTTTTTTTTTTTTTTTTTTTTTTTTTTTTTTTTTTTTTACTCTATGACCTCATGCTGCTGCTGTTTGCTGGTGCCGTCACCTCCACACTGTGTCATTGTCCACTCTCTGACCTATGCTGCTGCTGCTGTGTTGCTGCTGCCGTCACCTCCACACCCTGTCATTGTGCTACTCTATGACCTCATGCTGCTGCTGCCGTGCCCTCCACACTGTGTCATTGTGCCACTGTCCCCCAAGCACCCCCAAGCACCGTGGCAGTATACAGTGGAGATGGAGGCAGGGAGTCCCTCAGAGTCACTTGCGCACATGGTCTGCAGCATGATGATTTGCCTGGCTAGTGTCAGCAGAATAGTCACCATCCGGCAGAGAGATGACTTCTGGCTCTCCATCCTCTTGGACCCTCGCTACTGGTCCAAAATGGGAGCCTTTTTCCAGCTGCTGAGAGGGAGGACAAACTCAAGTACTACAGTATAGAGAAATCTTCCATAATCAGTTTGCTAATGTCCCGAAACCATTTTTGGCCAAGGCAATTCTACCTCCATCCAAAGTTCCAAAGGAGTTTATTATGAAGTATAAACGTGGTAGTTTGAATCCAGTTTTCTGCGCACACAGTTTGTTTCAAATCAGCGTATGGAAACTTAAAACTGAAGGGACCCTAACTACAAGCAATGTTTTGGGTGCTTATTTGCATTGGGTGCCATTAGTGATGGAAGTTAGTACAAAACTGGAATGGGAAGCAAAAGCAAATACTGGAAAACTGGCTTTGGATGAGCTTCTTCAGTATGAGGAATGTGAATCGTATGTTCAACTTACAGAAGGTAAAGACAGCCTCCGGGATATGAATACATAATAATAATCTTTAGAGCCTATAGAGAAAGCGTTTCCTTGAGCCTCATCTGTCATATCTGTGTACCGTACCTCTTGCCTCCGTCCCTTTGACCACGATCCTTGCCGGCTGTCCTGACTTTATGCTTGTCCCCGACTCAGAGTTTGCCTTACGATTTTGTACCTCGCTACACCTCAGCTGCCACCGCAAGCATGTCACGTCAGGGGTAGTGACCTGGTAGACTCCTGCAAGTCCATCCCGCTTTGCGGCGGGCTCTGCTAAAAAGCGGGACCTATTTAGATTCCGCTCCCTGACGTGGCTATTGCCATCTTTCCCTTACTGTGCTGCAATCTGTGCCGGCTCCAGGAACCTACTATTATGTTTTTTTACACTATTGTAGGATCTTCTGAGCCCTTTTTCCAGCTGGGGCTGCAATGACTTTATCAGGCTGTATTCCCGATTCAGTTTTTTGGTCAGTTTTGCCCCGTAAGTGCCCAGGGTATTTTCGAGTGAAGTGATTTTAAAAGCGGCGGCAGTCATATGCGTGTCATACTAAAACACAGCATGATTTGAAGACAAAACCAAGCTCCCTCTGCATATTTAAGTATGGCACAATGTTCTACAGCACCCTACAGGCTCTCTGCAGCCAGGAAATAGCTGTTTTTTGACGCAATTCGTCCCGAATTTATTGGGGTCGAAACACATTTTGTCGGAAAATTCGGCGAGCTCGGCGAATAGAATTTTTGAGAAATTCGCCCATCTAAAGATGGGGACTATGGGCGACATTTATGATTTTTGGCGCAATTTTTACGCCTATTTGTAGTGTAGAATGCACCTGAATGCATTCTACACTATTCTATGACTACTGTGGGTCATAGATTTAGCGCTTTCTAACTACAAAGCGACACTTCTGGCTCAGGTAAACCACTTTTAAAGTGCTCTACCTGTTCCAACAGTAATGCGCTTAGATTTTCTATACTGAAGCTATAAATGTGTAGCTTCATATGGTTGTAGTGCGCCCCACCTCCAGCACGCCCTCCGATCTCAGGCGCATTACAAAGTGCCGCAGGCGCTCTGTAATGTGCCTGATATTAGAGTGCGTCTGTTTGAAAATAGCGAACAGGGCTGTTCATACATGTCGCCCTATGTCCGTACTGTGTTAACACTAGTTTGCAATTTTGGTAATGGTGGATTCTTGAAAGTTGATTCTTAAGAATTAGTGGTTTCTATCATATATTGCACCATTAGAAGTTGGCGGCTTAAGCCAGATGGCTGAATTCTAGTCAAGATGGCAGCTTTTTCTCTAGCCATAAACCGGTATAGATGATCAACTTTATATGTGTTTTTTTGATGGAGGAATGGGAATAAACCGCTGGCAACCACTGGAGTAAAACATTTTTGATCCCTCTGGAGTCATCACAACCATATAAAAACATAGAATGTCAGCCTATTCAGCTGAAACTGGCAGGTTCAAAAGAATTTTGTCTTATGTATGGGGCCACTATTAATGTCTATGTTAGTCATGGTAATGAACAAACACCTAAGGTGTTGCATTTATAAACTAAATAATCCAACTTTAATAGAAAACCTACCCATATGCTTTTAAGGTGTAATCCAGTAATACATTTTATGCCAGTAGAACCACATTTATACTTTTTGTACCTAAACCTTTTTTCTTTCAGTAATTACATACAAACTCTAATGTGTAAGTCACATGTAAAACCCTAGTTTAACATGAGTGTAATTCAGCATATCATGCTTTTCATTTAAGTCATTAGATCTATAATTTGGTGTGGGATTTACAGGCAAATTACTCTTAAAGGAGTTGTCTCATTACAAGCTTTCAGCCTACTTCAGTGTGTCTGGCAGCAAAGGATTTTTGAATTCAGGGCCATGCTTCTTGTCTGCCTCTTCTCACCCCTCTTCCCCCCTCCCCTCAGCACACAGAAAGCTCTCCTCCATAACTTCTATACAGTAGGGGAAGGGCGAGGGGGTTTGCTGCCAGAGTTAACCCTGTGTGTGCCTGCCTAGGTCTGCTGCAGGCTGCTCACTGCTAGCTCAGCTGCACTGTCAGCTCCATGGAGACAGGAGAGGGCTGATCTATGAGTGTGGAGAGGTCTTTGAAGCTGTGTATGCTAATAGCAGAGCAGGGGGGAAGTAAGTGTTCCTATACCCCCTGCTTAGCATACAAATCTCCCCATCTCCAGCAACAACAAACAAACCCTATCAGAAGAGAGACAGGGCAGCTGTGAAGTGAGTTACTATACTCAGGATTTCTCACTAATACAGCAGAGCATGAACCATTCACATGCCCCCCGATCTGTTCTATTAGTATAGTCAGAGCTCCACAGACACATCATGATTATAGTAACACACTTCATTGCTGTCACATCTACTGACTACAGATCAGCCTCACCTCTGCTCTCCTCAATCTGTGTAGAGAGCAGGAGGGAGCAGGCACACACAGGGTTAATCCAGCTACACAGAAGCCAGAGCCCTCCCCCTCCCTCCACTACAGAAGCATACTGTGCTGGAGGGGCTCTGTGCTCAGACCTGTATTCAGAAACAGATGAGTCATCAGCACTGACAGCCAGTGAGATAAAGATCAACAGGTCGGCTGCTATAGGGATTTCAGGAGCTGATGCACTACTACTAACAGGGATAACTCAAAATCAGTAGGACATTTGTAATGAACATATATTGCAAAGCTGCTTGTTTTTTAAAGATCTTTTAATTAAAACCCAATCATTGTAGCGAGACAACCCCTTTAAGTAAAACCAGCCTAAGGCGGGCTTTTTAGGTTATGTTTTCTTAAATTTGCAACGTTGAGATAATTAGCAGTAATTGGTTGCAATATTAGCCAGAGGCCTAAAAAGGGCTCTTAGGTCTTCCGTGAATGTGAGCATTTTAAGCCCTGGCTAAGTCTCTGATGGGCATAATGCACTGAAATACAGAAATATTGCAGTGTAGTATGGAAACATCAAATGGTCACATGAAACATAGTAAAATGTTTGTTTTATCTTTGTCCCCAAACAAAATCTCTTATTGCTAAAAAAAAACAACAAAAAACCACCACTTAATTGGTATCACCACGTCCATAACAGCCCAAACTATAACATTATGCAGCTGATACAGCTTGGCGAACACCATAAAAATGTTGCTCTCCCCATAAAGATTTATATAAGTTATGCATGTTATTTATTCAAAAATGGTGCAACTAAAACTGATAGACAACAAATGTTCTAATTTAAAATTGCATGTCAACAGGTAAATTGCAAGATTACATCAAATAGAGAGTGATGACATCCTGCCAGTCATCATCGGTGGACGGGTTAAAAAACATTCTTGTCCTTGAAAATCACTTTGGGTTTTTCCATTAAGAAGCAGTAGAGGTAGACTCCTGTGGCATTCAATTATTTCCTCCACAGAGTTGAATTTCTAAAACAAAAAAAAACAAAAATAATTGAAAAGCGAATTAACCAATAGGAGATCTTGACAGAAAATATAATTCTGATGACAATCTCTTCATTTTGTAAATTATTTAAGATAGCTTATCCATTGTTGAAGTTTTCACACTCCAGTTTTAAGTTGTAGTAGTTATTTTGGGCTTAAAAGGGTGAACTATAGAAACTTTATTAGGAAAAAAAATCTCTTTATACAGAGGTAACATTTAGAAATTGTAAAAACTGTAGTAAAACAGTTTAATTTATCAAATTCTTATTTTTCTAGGTTTTCTTCTTTTTTTAGCAGTCTTTTTAACAACATAAAGCCCCATTAACTTCTATTTTGGGCCACCAACGCAGGCATCAGTCATGATACATTTTCGGCTGATTAACAAACAGAAGAAGCCAAACGCAAATACATGCAACTGGACTTAAGGAGTTGCTGTAGCGCTTCACAGATTGCAAATAAACGAGGAAAAAAACCAACTAATAATGTTAAGTTGGTTTATTAAAACAAAAAATAATAAATGGCTATGCGTTTCACGGGAGTACTATCCCGCTTCATCAGGCATACATAACATAGAACAAACCCAGTTTTTAAATGCCACATCAAATAGAAACGAGGCTCAATATTTAACTCTTAATTGGGTGGATAACAATGAACAGCATAAGAATTCAATATATACACATGGATTAAACAAGATTAATTTAATTCTTATGCTATCCATGCGTATATATTGAATTCTTATGCTGTTCGTTGTTATCCACCCAATTAAGAGTTAAATATTGTGCCCCGTTTCTATTTGATGTGGCATTTAAAAACTGGGTTTGTTCTATGTTATGTATGCCTGATGAAGCGGGATAGTACTCGTAGCCATTTACTATTTTTTGTTTTAATAAACCAACTTAACATTATTAGTTGTTTTTTTCCTCGTTTATTTGCAACCTGTGAAGCGCTATAGGAACTCCTTAAATCCAGTTGCATGTATTTGCATTTGGCTTCTTCTGTTTGTTAAAACTAACCCGGAGTCCGGAGTGACTACAAGACCAGAGGATCCTCGACCAGTTGGTGCAGGGTGCGGCGCAGCAATCGGCTGCAGGATTTCATATGATAACATGAGCTGTACCATAAAATGTACAGCTGAATAAGGTGAGCCATATCCAATACTGTTATATCTTTTTGTCTGCTTCTTCCCTGAGGACCGCTGATCATGGAACCCGGGACATTTTGAAACATTTTAAGCTGATGTCGCACATATTTTCAGAAACACAAGCCTTTTCAGGTGCGTCTTACTACATACTACATATATGGCTTTTTATTTTGGAGTTTATTTTTTTCCATTTTTGGTGACTTGTTTTGGTTAGTGGCCGTTTTTTTTCAAAATGCAGCATTCTACAGGTATAGCCTTTCGTTAGGTAGTTTCTGCAATTTTTCTCCTCATAGACCTACATTGTTTTTTTTTTTTCTTCGTCAAAGAAAGGCACATGTGCTGTGTTTTTTTTCTGTGGCATTTTATCTGTAGTGACTCAATCGCACTAGACGAAAAAATGCATAAAATACACAGGTATCAATATACCATCACTTTTTGGCAAATCAAAAACTACTTGTCTTTAGGCTTCATGCAAACCATTTTTGATGTGTTTTTTGACCCAAAAGCCCCATGCAAAAATTAAGTGTGAAGGAGGCCTAAAAAGATAGGAGACTTTGGGCAAAAGTAGTCCCTTTTGGACTAAGTGTGCTCTATTTCAAGTTTGCATATACTTTATGTACCAAACACAAAAGCATGATCTTTTATATTTGTTTCTGGCCATACAGAATATGTAGGAGAAACATGAACTAGAATACATATACTCCAAAAGAGACTATCTTTGCCTTATAGTTTCCATTATACATTGGGATACCATGCAAAAGATACCTATAACAATAGTCTAAAATGTAATTTAAATGGGGCCTAAGACTGGTCAGTAAATTATGTATTATCAATTAAAGGGGTGTTCCCACCTTAGACTTTGATGGCGTATTGCTTGGATATGCGATCATAGTCAGATACGGTAGGTACAGCTCCCACCTCTGGGTCTTGCATAGAAATCGGGAATGGGCCTCAAAAGTGTTGGCTCAGAATGGAGAGCCGATCACGCATGTGCATTACATTCCGTTCTCTTCTATGGGAGATCTGAGAGCAGATGAACAGTGTCTTCAGCTGCACTGGAAAATCCCGTAGAACAGGATAGAAAGTCATGTACAAGCGTGATAAGCTCTCCATTTGAGCCATTATAGGTGCACCTATCAGACTTTTATGGCATACCCTAGCAATATGCCATGAATATCTAGAGTGGGAACACCCTTTTAAATCATACAGATATCATTCAGATCTAATGGTACATGCATGTAACTAAAACAGACCACGGATCCATAAAACACCAAACAGAGCTTACATTGTACCTCGAAGAAAATATAGGATAATATGAACATTCATCAGAACATACAACATAAACATCTGGGGCACAGCTACACATGATAGGTGGGGGCCTTGATACAGATTTTTAATTTTATCCCTTTGAGGGTTGAAATCTCTGGGATTTTTTGCTTACATAATTTCCCCTGCGTCCTGTTCCTAGAGCGTATTGCTGAGTGTCTTCCAGGTAACGTATCTTGATATGATAAACTTTATTGTTATAATAGACAGATAAAACATAGGGTTCGTTGGATGTTCTGTGACTGCTGTCCCGCACCAGGAATACTCCATTCTGTAATTACAAAGTGAAATTGTTTTTTTTACCCAGCCATAAACTTTTTAATATAGAGCCGGTTATCACAAGAAGAGCTGATTTTACAAGAAGAAATTGTTTAAATATCCTTTATCTTTAACCTGTTATATCACTGTTCATACAATGTATATGTATGTTACTCTTTTAATGTTGAATGTAACATATTAAGGGGGTTGTCTTACAAAACAGCCTTCTTTATGCCCTATTATCATACAGTAAAGTAGTGCTCACATTTGGGAGTCGCCCATTGAGGCATTAACTCTAAGATCCAAAAAAACATATTTACTTTCTTTCAAAGACACCACCGAGATGTGTCTGGTATTGCAGTCCAAACTTATACACTTAGGGTGACATGTTTGAACTGGGCTGCACCAGAATTCTGGCCTCAGAAAGGCATGCTGTGGCATGCTGGAACTTGTCGTTCCACAGCTACTATCTGCTGTGGAACATGGAACTACAGGTGCCAGCATGCCCCATAAATCTCTGTCTTTAACTAGGGGACAGATGTTAGTTGGAACAGTGTAAGTCGGGGACTGCCTTTAACACTAGACAAAGTATAGTGACAAAAGTGGTGCTGTGTCTTTTAGAGGGGTTTTCTGGGATTAGGAATAAGGATCTACCATCTATCATGTGCAGAAATGTATATTTGCAGGTAGCTATACATGGATTCTAATGTTTTATTCTGTTTTAAAGGACAGATTTGGATCCCTCAAAGACAAGATAACATACAATATTCGTATGCAGTATAATGTCCTTGTGACTGTTACTATAAAAGAAAATATTAATAGTATGAAGAAACAAAATGCACACATACTTTGTTCTCTTGATGCAAAACATGTTCTGTTGTACAGCGATCATATTCATTTAGGTACCATGTGGGCTTTGCTGGTAACTAAAGTATGAAAAACATATTCAATATGGAAATCTTTTAATTTTTCAGTCAGAACAAAGGATACAAGGTAATATATATATGTAACATCAGATGAGATGAAAGCAAGCAGAATAGCAGAGCAGATGGTGCGGCTTTAGGGTATGTTCACACGGCTTATTGCGGCGCATATAGTACGTGCTGCAATACGCCATGTTTTGAACCACGCGCTGATCAGCGCATAATTCCAAAGCACGTGGGGGCTGGCAGCCACCCGGCCCCATTGACATGTCAATTCTCCCACCGTGTGTACAATACGATCCGATTGTACATGCGGGGAGATGACGCGTAATCCATAGCTCTCTATGAGAGCTATGAATTACTGTAATTGTGGCGCGCATTTCACCTCGTATAAAGCACAATACGAGGTGAAATGTGCACCGAAATAGCAGTGTGAACATACTCTTAGAGATAACCCAATCACCACTCCAGAGAACCCTCCACAAACCTGGTGGAGACGAGAGAGGAGCTAAGCATGTGTCCACTTCAGCTCGTTTACAGAGGAGGACACACTTAGGGCATGTCGCCACGGCAAGAGTTTTCGGACGTTTTTTCAGCCGGTTTGTGGTTTTTCAGACCGCCTGAAAAACCGGCCGAAAATGAGCACAATTGTGCTCTATGGAAAACCTGTGCAGCAGTCCCCACTGCACGGGTTTTCCGTCGGGCGGTTTTGCCGCCGGCGGTAAAACATTGAGCAAGCACCATCTTCTGTCCGTTTTTCGGACGGAATCTGTGCTTCTCAATGGGAGAGGGGAGGGCTTTTCTCCGCTCATCGCGGAGAAAAGCCATTCCCCCCTGCGGCCATGGGGACGGGCGCAAAACTGGACAAATACCGGCCGGAAAACCGGACGGTATTTGTCCTATGCCGTGGGGAGGCACCCTAAAGCAATGAAAAGAAATGATAGGTGGCGCTATATTTTTGTTGTCTCTGGACTCTGGTAATGTAAACCAATTTGTAATAAATATAAGTACAAAAATATGTTTAATTTAGAGTTGGATTTGGCTATAAATAATCTTCACAGAACAATCCTTGTGATATAAAATATTACATTTCTCTATCATGTATAAGAACAATTTTTCTGTTGGAATGACTCAAGTGTGTTCTTTCTTCTAGATATTGATGTTACATACTTCTTGTTTCACCCCAGTTTTTAGTCCCTCTCAGAACGTCCACCTAATATGTGCTGGTGGTCACACATGCCCAGTGTCTCATTCCCACCACTCGAACCCTCGTGTACTCAGGTGGCCGAGGGATTCCTGGTCTTGCACAGGGTAGCCACTAAAAACGGATGCCATAAAAGCCACTTTTTCTCAGTAGAGACGTTAAGAGGATGTACTGCTAGAAAATCGTGAGCCAGCCTAAGGGTGCTTTCACACGGTGCGGTTTTGGTGCATTTTTGATGCGGTTTTTTTAATGCGTTTTTTGTGTATAACAATGTATAGTATTAATTGTTGTGCCTTCCTGCACAAAAAACGCATCGTGTGAAAGCACCCTAAGACTATGTCTACACTGCAGTGGACAAAAAACGACCTGAAAACGAATGACTAAAAACGTTCATGAAACTGAGTTATCTGTCCACTGCCTGTCAAAAGCAGCAGAAAAAACGTTTCGTTTTTTGAAGCGTTTTTTGAAGCGTCTTTGCTCTGCTTTTTAATGTATGCACAAATGAAGCCATTGGATGTAAACTACACCCTACAGGTTAGCATGTTAAGTAGTCAT
The DNA here is from genome assembly GCA_025379985.1 of Phyllomedusa bahiana. Taxonomy (NCBI): domain Eukaryota; kingdom Metazoa; phylum Chordata; class Amphibia; order Anura; family Hylidae; genus Phyllomedusa; species Phyllomedusa bahiana. The sequence goes on along the minus strand of JAODAL010000806.1, from coordinate 75,462 downwards.
TTGCTTTAGATCACTGTAGCCATTGTGAGCACATTGTCCTTTGTGTGCTGCTGCGTGTTACATTTTGCACCAGATTCTTGCACCAAAATCCACAAAAACCCACATTATCTTTCCATACAGCAATATAACTGTATTGGCGTCAAAATCTGTAAAGAAAAGGATTTTAATGCCAAAATCCCCAAAAACGCATTCTTGCGCCAAATTCCGTAAAAAAAAATATTTTTAGTGTCAGAAGCGAGATCACTTTATTATTTTAGTGCCAAAAAAGTAAACCGGATTCTTGCGCCAAAATCCGTAAAAAAAACCTTATTTTTGGCGTCAGAGGCGAGATATGTTTAGAAAAGGATTTTAGCATCAAAATCTGTAAAAAAAACCAACTGATTCTGACGCCAAAATCTGTAAAAAAAAGTATTTTTGGCGTCAGAGGCGATGATAAGTATTGCGGCAATGTAAAAAAAATTTTTAGGGCAAAAACTTAAAAAGGATTCTTGCGGCAAAATCCGTAAAAAAACATTTTTGGTCAGATGCGGTAACGTATTAGCGTCAAATCTGAAAATACTTATTTTAGTGCCAAAAAACGTAAAAAACGGATTCTTGGCCAAAATCCGTAAAAAACGTATTTTCAGCGTCAGTAGCGAGATAACTTTATTAGCAGCAAAATATGTTTAGAAAAGGATTTTAGCATCAAAATCTGTAAAAAAAAAAAAAAAAAAATGATTCTGATGCCAAAATCTGTAAAAAAAAAAACGTATTTTTAGCGAAAAAAATATGAATTGCGCAAAAATCGTTAGCGACCAAAGCATGATCATTTTATTACAAAAGGTACAGATAAGGACACATCAGACACTTGTATGCAAATTTGATAATGTATAACCTTTGTTACCACCCATTATAGGTGTAACTTGCGTCTGCTGGGAGGGTTTTCATTGAAAAATCACGGCAAAAAAACGCCACGAAAACGCGCCAAAAGACGTCCAGCGCTTTCCATAGACTCCTGTAGTAAATTTTCTGCCCTGCTCTGGCGTTTTTTAGAACATGTTGCAAAATACGACCAGTGAAAAAAAACGAGCAAAAAAAGAAGTTTCATGTAACAGCAGGAGGGTTTTATAAGAATCATGGATTATTACAGTTGTTTTTCCAGCGTTTTTAGAAAACGAAAAACGCTGAAAAAACTGACGTTTTTCTGTGCAGTGTAGACAGAGCCTAAGGGTGCTTTCACACGCTGCGTTTTTGGTGCGTTTTTCCTGCGATTTTGGATGCGTTTTTTTTGTACAACAATGTATATCACTAATTGCTGTGCCTTCCTGCACAAAAACCGCATCCAAAAACCGCATCAAAAACGCACCAAAAACGCACCGTGTGAAAGCACCCTAAGAAGTATGAAGTGCAGGTGCTGTATAATAATAGACATAATTAGAATATTTAGGGTGGTCTCAGCTTAGATTTAGCCTTTTTCAGGAGTGGAGCTGTTTTGTTTAAGAAGAGGAAGAATTATTCTCACTTTGGACAATCTATTTAATTTCCTGCATGTTTAAATGTATTCAAGCTTCACTTTCATTTTAGGATGGGAACCATCTAAATGTATGTTCACACAGTGTTTTTTGAAGCGTATTTTAGGGGATATTACACACTAAAATACACCCCAGAAACAATGTTCAAGTGCACCCCTCATTGATTCCAATGTAAAATCCATGCCATCATTCACCCGATGCCTATTTTACAATTAGTATTTGCAGCGAGAATTTTGAGATGAATTTAAATGTAATTGCCTTGTCAATTCTTGAGGTGTTTGTGAGTAATATACCCCTATAGTGATCGGATTTTTTCTGTTTCTATGCCAAAAATCCGATCCAGTGATCAGTAGTCACCTATGTGTCACAATGGGATGCACTGCCATCTCTGTCTGTCTACAGCTGTCTCGATGATGGGGTTTGTGGGCTGGGTGCTGTGTGCTGTATGGGGCCCGTCCTGTGGAGACTACAGTGCACTAAAGTGACCGATCGGCTGTTAGCCCCCCTAATTCATCTGCGAGATGCCAGAGAGTTCCATAGTCTGACACTTGAGCTTTCTGTGACTTCCATCCTGGTATTGTGTGAGGAAACCCCCTCAGGGTCTCTCCTGTTCTCCAGCCCTGCAGAAGGTATATAAAGCTTCAGCCCCTGCAGAGAGGTTCACACTTCAATCAGTAATCTGGCTGCTGCCTCCCCCAGTCACAACCATGATCATCTCACTACTCCAGTGCTGCTTCTTGGGTGTCCTCCTTAAGAGCTGCCAGTCCATTAAGAACGATGCCACTGAGGTCCTCTACTCCCATGGGCATAAACGTATATGGGAAAGCGCCAATAACAGCGCCCTCAACCAAGCAAAGAACAGTGGCTGGCACCCAACTAACTCTGCTCTGGATAGGGCAAGTAGGTATGTGCTGATTTCATGCAATTCAGCAGCTCTTCATACTACAACTCCCATTATGCCATACAATACTGGGAGTCGTAGTCTTAGAAAAGTAAAAAAAAAAGCGCAAGTTGTAGACTCTTAGAGAGTTGCTTCTGCTGCCTAGCAATTCCCTAGTATCCATAAGAGTCGGACGGAATTTCTCATTGCCAGAGGAGGGCAAGGGTCTTCATCTTTAAACCATGATTGGACTGTACAGAGAATACCGAACAGTGGGTCGACTTGATATACGTTATCCCATTCATCATCATCATCATTCATCAACACATTGAAGAGTAAATTTCCTCTTCAAAATCCTCTGCAAATATGCCTCCAATCAGATTTTTCAAGTAGATTTTGAAGAGGAAATTTACTCTTCAAATAATGCCAAGTGAACATACCTCAACTGTCCCCATCTCATGATATTTGACCGCATGACTAATAACAGAAAAAGTAATATTAGACACACCCATGGATTTAAGATGTATTGTTCATTATCTGCAACAGATTTTGTCATGGTTTACAATATGTGTACCTTCTCCATAGGGCTCATTCATGTTACGCTACCCAATGGGGAATCCAAGAGGAAACTGCATCAGTAAGTGACATGCAGCTTACTTTTTTATTGTTTTATTTTTTTTTTAGTACAGGGATGTCGCTGTAGCCTTAGCATAGAAGCAGTGTAAGGTGTTGGTGAAGGAAGAGGAATGCAGGTTCCAGGTGAAAAACGGGCAGGTACACTTGGGTAGTGGATGTGCGTGGATGCTTGACCTACAGGAGTGGGATTGCTGTGAGGTTTAGTGCATCGGCAAAGTAGTAACCACAGAGAATCTCACCTTGGGGTATTGCAGGCTTTACTCTCAACTTTCTTTAGACACTTTGTCAATCACAGGTCTCTTCACAGGTAGACAACAAATATATTCACAGGGTTCTCTACTGCTTCAAATGTGACTCCCACAACCTCAAGGTCTATTCTCAGGACAGTTCCTGTTCTGCCCTTGAAAACTCATTTGTCTCAGTTCTTTTGCCAAGCAAGGTGCTGGCATCTGGTGACGTCTCTCACTGTGTATAATTCCATCCTAGTCCTGCTGTGCAAGGTGCTGGTGACAATCTTTGTCCCTGTCCCAATTATTTCTCTTTCTCTCTGTGGCTACCTGCTTTGCTCTTCTGTCACTTCCTTCATCTCCCCCTCTCCATCTCTCCAGTGAGTACTCTGGCCGATGGTCTGCGCTTAAAGCTCGCTCCACTAACCTGCTGACTAGTGAGCGGACAACCACTTAATGCTGGAACTCAGAAGCAGGATCCCTTCAACATGGACAGCACCTTGAACTGACTAAGCCTTGCATGGCTTGTACTTGCATCAGGACTGCAGCCTCTTCTTTCCTATGATTGTCTGCAGACCTATTCCCCTCTCCGGTGCTTAAAGCACTGCTGCAAGATACTGTGTGTATGTATCTTTCTATGCCAGAACCTCTACTTCCCCCTCTCTCTCAAAAAAAAAAAAGAAAAATAGACTATTTCTATACAGGAGCATTCAGTCACAATTCGTGTCTTAAAAAGTATGACTAGAATGCCAGAAATAATTTCTACAATGCTTGTCATAAGGATTAGTCCTGCTCCATTTATAGTGTGGTATCTACGTTAGAATTTACATTTGTTGTATATTAAACTTTCCTCAGATAAATCATTGGTGGTGAAAAACTTAACTAAGGTGCCATTATTTAAACCTAAGTTTGCTCATCATAAAGGCAGTGTGTATCAGTTTGTATTTGTTATAAAATACTTCTGATATAAAGATATAGTTTTGTTAGGAAATCATTGCACTGCCCAACAGGTGAACTCCTCACCATCCTGGTTTTTAACTATTCTTTTTGTTGTTTTGATTTATTTATAGATGGTGATGAAGCACCAAGGGGCTTGTAGATGATGCAGGGCAGGTATTTAGGTGGTTGCCCTTTTTCCGAGCAGTTAACCCTATTTTGATAGGTTTCAACATATCTCCTTTTTTGTAGGGTGTGACAAGGTGAGTATATCTTTTGAATATGGCTCATTGGATGCTATAATAAGCTGAAGCCCAGCAGCCATTGGAATTGGGTGAAACTGAACCATTATTACTCATTTTTCTATGATTGATGTAATTGAGCTACCTATATGTATCTTTGTTAGCAGCCTCAATTTGGGCAAAAACCTAATTTAGTGATGTTTTTTAAATCGAATATCAAAAATTATATTGAAAGGGATTGTTTCACCACACTGTTTTACAGAGCAGCTTTCATTCATGCATCCTGTGTCTTCCTGGTCAGGCTGTGGGTTATCAGCTCTGGTATTCAAAAGTCTGCTTAATACCCAACAATAGATAAAAATCTCCTGCTCTCAGAGTTAAAGTAAACCGTAGTAATTAGTCTTCATTGTTTGTGAGATAAGATAACATTCAAGCTCTCAAGATACTGGCAGTCCTGTGTGCCGACTTGTGTGGTTTTGTCATCCCTGCTATCAGATAGACAAATAGCAGGGGAGAGAAGGACAGAGCAGGTTGGTAACCTAGAGAAACCTGAGTGCACTCAGAGCTGATAAAGTCACTTTTATCTCCTCAACAAAGAAAATAATGCAATATATTTGTAAAATGTCTTCATTTACTGTTCCCTATATGTTAAAAGCTAATCTTTGTAGTGAGGCCACCCCTTTAAGAAGCATCTTAGCCCTCTATGATTTCTGTCAGCTCATATTTTTGTAACCATACACTTTTCTCTTTTATACTGTAGCTAAAATCAGAAATGTAAAAAACTATCCCTACGGTTATTTATAAGTGTATTGTAAATGTGATGTAAACTGTACATAAAAATACATAAAATTGGAATAATCTTAGTTTTTAAAATTAAAACATCAATAATTGATTTAACTTGCCGTGTTAGGAATTGTATTATCGAAGAGTTGTAGCTGACCCTGTAGCTGTTGTGCCAGACTTAGTTCCTGCCCGCTGTCTTTACATCTTTGTTCACCGGAACAATGAATCTGTCTTGTCTCTGTTTTCTAATGAAATATTGAACGGATGCATATGTGACCATTTCGAGTAGTCTCTGCTCTTCAACTTATTTTTACTACAATATTTTTTTCCATTCTTACAGAAAAACATATACCATTCATATAATGTTAATTTCATCTTCATTTTAATGCAATGAATAGTTCTTTAGTTTAGTTTTGAGTGATGTGAATAGTCCGTAATACTTGCCTGTTCAGCAGCTGGGACAATAGAAATGCATCTGGGGTTTTGCAACTGTGACCTCTGTTTAAAATCCATGTGTACATTCAGACCAATCTGTTCCTGTTTAATAAGAAGTGCAAAGATATATTTTTGTTCAACATAATTTTATTAATAGATATATCTGACCCCATAAGGAATTATTTTTGCATGAATTAGAAGTCTTTTTTTTTAGTATTATTATTAAGGATAAGTTGTAGCTTTTTCATGTGGTATTAATACAGTATGTGGGAATTCGTTTTTTAAAATTTAATTTTGGGTTAACAAACAAAAGAATATAAACCAATTTTTCTTCCCTTTTATGTTCATTGCTAGCCTAAAACAATGGTAGATCCCATGTTATGACTACCAAATGTGTGGTGGATATATTATTGTACATTTGTTTTATACAGTATATTTTATTTTTAAAAATGTATCATTTTTAAATGTTAACAATTCTCTATTTTATTTATTTTACCTTTTTGATTCCATAAAAAAATTTAACATTACATGTACATGATTTTTTTTATTACAATATACAAGCATACTTACTCATGTCAATATGTTGTTACTACCTAGGCTTTAACAAAAAAGAGCCCAAAGGGCCTTTGTCTTGTCCCAGGCTGTCTCCATAGTGATGCCAGCCCAGGCGCTCAATGGGGACGCTTTGCTCTTGTACAGTGCTGCAGTCTGGATTAATTCAACTACTGCAGGGGTTAAGGTCTCACTAAAATATCTATGACATTGGCTTTTGGGAATATAGGCAAGAAGGAAACGTCCTTAATAGAAATCTCCTTTTTGTTAAAGAAGAAAAAGCAAAAAAAAATAGACAAGCTTAATCCACAATAACAGCATAGTAAAACCAAAAACTGCTTTAATTTTTCATCAATCAGACATCTGGACAGGATTTTTTCTACATTTTAGCCTCACTGTATTACACCAGAAGTTTTTTTTTTTTTTCTATTGATGTACAGTTGAAACCAAAAGTTTACATGCACTATATAAAAAGACACATATGCATGTTTTTCTCACTTTCTGACATGAAATCAGAATAAACCTTACCCATTTTAGGTCAATTAGGAACCAAAATTATTTATATTTCACAAATGCCAGAATAATGAGAGAGGGAATTTTTAAGGCATTTTTATTACTTTCTGTAAAGTCAAATGTTCATATACATTTCATTGGTATTTGGTAGCATTGCCCTTATACTGTATGACTTGGGTCAAATGTTTTGGATATCCTTTCACAAGCTTCTCAAAACAGTTGGTAGGAATTTTGGCCCATTCCTCCTGACAGAACTGGTGTAACTGAGGCATGTTTGTAGGTCTCCTTGCTCACACCTGCCTTTTCAGATTTCCCCATAAATTTTCAATAGGATTGAGATCATGTCTTTGTGATGGTCACTTCAAAACATTGACTTGGTTATCCTTAAGCCATTTTGTAACTAGTTTGGCGTATGCTTCGGGTCATTGTCTATTTGGGGGACCCATTTCTGCCCAAGCTATAACGTCTTGGCTGATGTCTTGAGGTGATGCTTCAGTATTGCCACATAATTTTCTTTCCTTATGATGCCATCTATTTTGTGAAGTACACCAGTCCCTCCTGCAGCAAAATAACCCCATAACATGATGCTGCCACCCCCCATATTTCACAGCCAGGATGGTGTTCTTAGGCTTCCAAGCTTCTCCCTTTTACTTCCAAACGTAACGATGATCATTATGGCCAAATAGTTCAATTTTAATTTCGTCAGACCACAGGACATGTCTCCAAAAATGTAGGTCTTTGTTCCTTTGCAAACATTAACCTGGCTTTTATGTTTCTTTTGGAGTAATGGTTTCTTCCTGGCAGTGGCCATTCAGTCCATGTTGATACAGTACTTGTTTCATTGTGGACAATGGCATGATTTTACCAGTTTCTGCCAACATCTTCACAAAGTCTTTTGCTTTTGTTCTTGGGTTGATATGCACATCTTGGACCAAACCACATTCATCTCTGAGACACAGAACCCGTCTCCTTCCTGAGTGGTAGGATGGCTGGAAATTCCAATCTTGTTTCTCACTTGCATATAGTTGTTTGTACAGATGAACAAGGCACCTTCAGATATCTGGAAATTGCACCCAAAGGATGACCCCAAGCCCAATTTGCAAGCCCACAATTTCTTTTCCTTTTATCTTGGCTGTTTTATTTTAGACTTTCCCTTGATGTTACACACAGAAACCCAGTGGGGTTTCGGGTTTTTAAATTAAAATACACCCCACAGATGTGTCTCAAATTTAACTCGGGATATTGCCAATAACCCTCCCCAGAAGCTTCCACAGACTTGACATAAATTTTTTATGGGTTTTGTCCCAAATTTTTTTTAAAAAGCATAGAACCCTTGGGTAAGGGAAAAATTTTTGACCTCCGCAGAAAGTAATAAAATGCCCTTAAAAAAATTCTCTTTTTTTGGGGCAAATATAAAAAAATTTTTGGGAAAAATCCTAATTAACCAAAAAATGGGTAAGGTTTATTCTGTTTTTATGCCAGAGAAAAATACAAACATTTGTTCCGTTTTATTTTGGGGTATGAAAAAATTAAAGGTATAAAACAGTAGTCATGCCCAAAATTTTAATTTTGCAGTAGGTTTTTAGTGAGTTAGATTATTTTTTTTGGGGGTTTCACAAAAAAAGCATTTTTTTGTTTATTTATTTTTTGAAAAGGTTTACTGGTATAAGAAAAATTTACTTTATGCCCATAGGCTAATACAAAAAAACCTTGTAAAACCAAAATAGATATGGTTTTTTTCAGGGAAATTTTATTAGGGTTATAACAAACCCAATTTTTAAAATTCCCTCCAAGCTTAAATTTTTAAAAAAGTATACCCAAATTTAGGTAAAACAACAAACCCCTAGTTTTTTTTCCAGTCTCTACGTGGAAAGCAATCTTTTATTTTGGGCATCCCCCAAAAAAGTGGATAAAGATTAAACCCTACTGCCAAACGGACATGTCCATAAAAATTATGCTTTGAAAAAAAAAAAGGGGTTTTATAGGTTTTGCAAATGCTAAGTTGGGGAGGTACGGGTAAAATTTTAAAATAAAGGTCTTTGGGAAATTTTAGGGGAAAAATTTCCCTGTCTAAAAATACGGGAAATCCCACTTTTCCCAAACCTATGGTGAAAAAACAAAAAATAAAAAAAAACAAAAAAAAAACTAAAACAAATTTAAAAATAAAAAAAATATTTTTTAAAACTTACAAATATGAAATAATTATATCCCATATCATAATTACTTTAAGTTAAAAAAACCCAATAATAAATAGGGGAATGGGGGAATTTTTTTTCCCTAACGAAGGGGAAATTCTTTTAAATTTCAGGAAAACTTCGGATGGAACGAAGCCCAAATTTTTGGGGTACTTCGGGGTGAAGAAAAGTGTCTTTTGATTGATAAAATGGCTGCGAGAAACATGGCGTACATGGGGCCCAAAGCACTCTGGGGGAAGGGGCAAGCCTGCAGGGACATGTGTAGAGATAAAGGGCCAATCAGAGCCGGGGGGGATTCGGCCCGTCCCCGAACAAATATAATTTCCGGGCCCCGAGGGCCGGGGAGTTTCACACTCCTCTCACTGTGCTAATCGGGAAAGGGGGCTGCCGCGGTGTTAGCTCTTATGAAGAATTTTTTTTTTTTTTTAAAGCGATTTCTGTGGGGTGTCTCAGCTTGTCTAAAGAACTGTTTCTTAACTTTTCTATTTTAAATTTTTTTTGGGGTTTTGGGTCTAAAATTTTCCAGTGGGGCGCCCCACGAAAGCTGCTTATACTTTCCCTTATCCAAGTGGGATCTAAGTCATTTTCCTTTTTTAAATTAAATTTAAAGAAAACAGCTTTTTTTTACAAAACAAATCCCAAACTTTTTTTTTGGGTTGCTAAATTCAATTCCCAAAAATTTTCCCACCCGGGGGGTTTAATTAAGCATTGTTTGGTGGTGGGGCTGCCCCCAAGGGAAAACCGTTTTTTTCCAACGCCAAAATATAAAATTTTTCCTGTAGCCTAATTCTAAAAAGAAAAGGTTAATTAAAAACGGATCTCTTGTTGTGTGGCGTGGGAAAAAAACGCAATAGTAACACGCAAACAAAGCTACTTTTTTGGGAGGGGGTTTCAATTCTTTGGCGCAATTTACACCCAGGGGTTAAAAAAAGTTGTTTTGCTGGGGGTGCTGACAAAAATAAATCGTTTTTTTTAAACGCCAAAAATATAAAAAAAATTTTCCTGTAGTTTAATTAAATGCCCCAAAAAAAGGTTTTAAATTAAAGCCTGTTTTGTGTTTTTAAACGTTTAGTAAAACACACAGTGTTTTTAAACGACACATTCAAGTAAATTTTTCCCCTGGCCATTTGTGGAGGGCAATTTATATAAAAAGGGGTTACCCAAGCTTTACTGGGGTTTTTTTGGGGAGTAAAAAAACCGGGTGTGTTTTTTTTAAATCTTACAGATTTCATCATAAAAACGGGTTTTCAAAATACATTTTAGAAAAAACAGTATGCCCGACAGAGAGGGGGGCAGGTTTGGCACCTGCGATTTGGCAGTGGCACAAACATTCCTGGAACAGGCCCCGGTGCGGGCACAAAAGGGGATGTCACGGGCAGGGGTAAACTTGGTGAGGCCACCCCTGCCGCTGTCATCAAAGGGCCCATGTGTTGTTCAGAAAACCCAAGGGTTTTGATTGGTTGATAGGTCATCCCCTTCCTCCAGATGACATCGGGAAAACCCCCAGCCAAGAGTGGGTTTGGGAAACCTCGGGAACAAAAACCCTTAGTTGGAGGGGCCCGGGGGAGCGGAACGGGCGGCCCCACCTTTCCTCACCCGCCTCTGTCCCTTTCCGGTTCCCTCACCAGAGATCTACTATGTGGTCGGGGTTTCAGCGCCACTATATGTGGGGGAATGAACAATTTGAGGGGGCAGCCCGGGCAGAAACTTGGAGCGAAAAAAAGGGGGCCAATATTCCCCTTTCTTTTTTTGCAGTAGGCGGCAAAGTATAGATGTGGAGATGGAATGGGAGGTCTGTTGTGAGAGATCAGCCCTTGGCATACCAAGAGGTTTGATAAGGACAGCAGTGCCCGTTAAAACCACAAATAGATGATGATGTACCCAGACCCCATTTTGGGGAAGCCGGGTGAGGCAAGGGTTTCCCATCATCGTCAGGGGGAAGGGGGGCGTCAGTTTCCCCCCTTCGGGCAGCAGCGCGGAACACCCAAGGGGGCCGGTTTTGGCCCGGGGAGTCAGCAGGATACCCAACAGTGTGGGTGGGGGAGCCAAGGGGCCCCGGGGGTTTAAAAAAAAAAAAATCCGTTTGGGGCGGGTTCCAAGAAAGTAGCGGCCGGGGGGGCCTCAGCAGGCAAAGCGGCGGAAAGTATCACTCGGGGTTGCGGACCCGTTGGGCGGAAAAAAAAATCAAAAAATTCGGCGGTGGGGCCCAGTTCTTTCCCAAACACCCGGAGGACCCCAAAAAGGGTATATGTAGAATCTTTTTGGGCAGAAAGGGGAAGCAGGGGCCGGGGGAAAGGCTAACTTTGGGGGGACCCCCAGGGCCCCTGCTCAACCCCATGAAAAGGTCAAATCCGGTGGGCCTGGGGAAACGGGGGCTCAGTAGGGTGGGGCCCATCCTCCCGGCCCCCACAACAGCACACCCGCCCGTGGCTCGCTTTCCCAAATTGCCCCCCAGTCAAGGCTCCACCCCCCTTCTGCAAAAGGGGAGCGTTTCTCTTTGAAATAAACGGGCCGGCCCCCAGAGGGCCCCTGCTCTTTCGTTTCTTCATGGCTACAGCGTCGTTCAGCGGGGCGATTGAAAAGGGGACAACAGTAGCGCCCAACCTCCTAAAGGTTTGCAGAAAGCTGCCCGTGCCCCTTTTCCCAAAGTTGTTGGTTTTGGGGCAGTCCCCCCCCTTCCCAAAGGGGGGGGAAAACTCAGCCCATTTCAGAGAAAAATGGTTGAACCCGAGATGGAGATTTCCCCAAAGCCGTAATTTCTTTTCCAAAAAGGCCGTCCCAAAAGCCTTTCATAAATTTTTGTAAAAAGGCCCCGAGGGCCGTCCTGGATGGCCGGATACGTGTCCCCGGGGGGGTTCCTGATTCGGTGAAAAAAACCCCTGCTGTGTTTTTAAAGTATTGCTAGGGTACTGACGTTTGGTTTTTTCCTATAGAAATGACGGCAAAAAATTGCGGTCGATCCCGGGCCCAGGGTTTTATTTGGGGTCCAAAATTTTAGGGGGGGGGTTTGGAATGCTCCCAGGAAACCCGGGCCCCAAGGTTTGGGCCAGGCCTACTTAAGGCGGGAAAAGTCTGGAGAATCGGGGAAAGGTTTGGGGCCTCAGTCGGGTGAGTTTGGGGCCCTGACTAAAGGGGAAGGGTTTAAAAGGGGCTGTGCTCCTGCCTGCAAGCTACCGGTTGGCCAATTTCCCCCCCCAAGCTGGGTGAGGACGGGAACCCAGGGATTCTATGAAAGTGATTATACACATGAACTTTTTTTTGGGGCCCCCAAATTTAAAGGGCTAAAATTTTAACCCGTGTTGTTTTATTTTACCTATATAAAACTGGGGGCTAAATAAAACCAAAAGTGCCCCAAAGGGGTCCCGAGGACATTGTTATTTCCCTATTCCCCTGAGTTGAATCCCCACAAGTGGTTGGAGGACGCGGGAACAAAACCCGCTGTGTATGTCCGGGGGTTAAAAAGCAGCAAAGGGGGCCAAGCCACAACTGCTAAAGGGAAAGGAGCGGGATTAAGCACCTGGTTCGGGCCCCAACCCACCAGCAACAGCAACCACAGCGCAGAAGCAGAAAGTCTGGGGAACCCATGAGGCACAGGGGGACAGGCCACGGAAAGCCAAAAGGGCTCATACGAAGCCCTGCAAGCGCAGCAAGCTACAAAACCACCCTGCTGATGCAGCAGAGGGCCCATGTTAACGGATGCCGTGGGGCCCCCGGGAAACCCCCAAGCCCCCGCCGTACATAAGCAGGAAAATCGGCCAGGAGGACCGTAGGGAAGCCCCCCCAGAAAAATAAAACCCCGGGAAGATGACATCGAGGGTTCCTCACCGTTTTTGTACGTTTCGCCAAACCGGGAGGCACAACCCCCGGGGGCAAGGGGCTAAAAGTGGGGCCCCCGTACTAAAGGGGACCCCCCAAAAGGGGGCCCCTATTACGACCTCGCCTTACAGGCGCTAAGAATATTCAAATTTTTTAAAAGCAGAGACCCCGGCCCCGTCTGGGGGGGGGGGAAAAAAATTGGCGGTCCGGGCTCGAGGGTACACCACCGGGGGGACAGTAGGCCCAAGCCCCCTAGGTCAAACTATTTGATTTTTTGCATTTTGGCCCAAAAAATTGGCTGCACCCCGAGAATCCCTCCCCAGCGAAAAGGGTTGGCGGGGGTTATGGCCCCTTTTTTAATGCACTCGTTTGCCGCTTTTCTGTACAGTGCTGGGTTGCAAAAGGGGTGACCCCCAAAACGGCAGATGCCCGGGGGGAAGGGTAGAGGGGTTTCCCATGTATGGAGGATCCCTGGGGGAAACCCGGGGGCCCTAAAATCCCCATAGGGGGAAAGGGGCCGGAGAGACGGGGAAATTTCAAGAACCGGGGCCCCAAGGGACCCCCCCGGGGGCCCGGTTCATCCCCCAAAAAGGCCAGGAGGGGCCCAGACCCATTTGCCCAAGGAGAGGGCCCCGTAGTTTTATGCGGGAAAGTTTGGGGGCCCCCCGGCCATTTCCCAAACCCAGTCCCCTCTCCTTGGGAAACCCCAAGGGACTGCTCTCCCGACCCGCCGAAAGTTCTTTCTTTGCGAAAAAAGGGGTTTGCAGCGCCGGGTCTAAACAATGGGGAGGAAACCCCAAAATTTGTGCCCAAATCATAGTAAATGGCTTTAAATGGTTTCTGGACGGGTTGGACCAGGGAGTGGGGGTCCCCCTGATTCTAGCCTCGCTCCCACATGTTTTGGTCCCGGGGAAGAAAGTGGGGGTCCCCATGAAATTCCAGGGGGACACCCGGGGTTTTTCCCCAGTGGCTCGGGTTTAAACCTGGAGACAGGGTGGGGAAACAAATTTTCCCACCAGGGGCTGGGTTGTGCGAAAAAACTATTACATGATTTGATTGTGGGTGGGGGATTTGCCCTTTTATTCTGGGACATTTTGGGCCCAGAAATTTTGTTCTCCCAGGTCACCCGGGGGGGTCGGGGCCCAAAAGGCCACGGGGGGGGAACCCAAAGAGCCCAGATTTTCCCTTTTTCCCCGGTCATGGGGGGGGACAATGAGGGGGGGACTCCTCAGAAGAAATGTTCCTGTTTGGGGGGTTTACCCAAGGCAAAATTTTTGGTCCCGCCCAACCCAGGTTTTAAAAAAACCCAAAAAGGGGCTGGGGAAAAATGTGACGGTCCTCAATGGGGAAACCCCAAAGGTTTGTGGGCGAGGATGGGTTTTCCCAATTTTGGGCCCTAAAATCACAACCTATTATCCCCGGGGGGGACCAAAATTAGGGAGGGGGGTGGGGGCGGGTTGTTAGTTCCTGGTCCCTATGGGGCGTATGGTTTTGGATATGGCCCCCTCCCTTTTGTTGGGGGGGGGCCCTTTTTAGGGGCCGAAAAAAAACTCTTCGAAAGGGGAATACGAAAAGGTTTTTATTGCCCGGGTCTACAAAATCAAGGATTTCCCGCCAAACTTGTCCCAAACCCGCCCGGGGCACCTCCCCGGTAAACCCATTTCCCCGGGCCCCCCGGTGCCGTTGCCCAACATAGAGGTCCCCTTTTTATGGATAGGGATGGATTGGTGGGCCCCTTAGTGAATTTAGCAAGGGGCCCCTCAGTATATATTAGTCATTGTTTGGGTTATTTCTACCCCCTTAAACCCAAACCATTCCTCTTTCGGGAAAACCCCTCCTCCCGAAAAAAATTGCAAGGGAGCTGCTCTACGTCTTCTCCCAAAAAGGAAATTTTCCCAAGGAGATCTTGACGGACCCCCGGGGCTCCGTTCATGTCCAAAAGGGAATGAGGGGAAACTGTGCAAAAGTGTTAAAGGGTTAAAACAACTGCGCACTTCAGTTACCATCCTCAGACGGGAAAGGGTTTTCGTTTGAGCGCTTTAAAAAAGACCCTGAAGGCCATGCTAGGAAGGGGGGGTTTTTGAAAGGGGGGCGAGATTGGGAATGCCTATTACCCTATTTGCTATTTTCAATCCGAAAAAGGTTTCCCCAATCCTCCCACAGGGTTTTCACCCTTTTTAGCTTCTGTATGGGCGGGACCCAGGGGGGCTCTTAATGTGGGAAAAAGGGAAAATTGGGGAGTGAGGTCACGCCCCCCTAAAGGGGGCTTAGTGGAACATGTGGCCCACAGCAGGAAAAAGGTGTCCAAAATGATGCCAATTGTCAAAAAAGGGTTTCCCCCCCAGGGCAAGAGGGCCCCGGGAAGGGTTCCCAAAAATAGGTCCGCCAGGATCAGGGATTTTTAAACCCCGGTGATGGGTATAGTATTATTTCCCAAAAGTTGAGAGCAAGTTCCCCCCCCTAAGTGGCAAAGGGCCCCCACGAAAAAGTGGAAAAGGTTGGGGGGGGTCAATTTTTTAGGGTTCACCCAAACCCGGGGGGGGAAAACCCCTTTCCCAAAATTTTCCAAAGTCAAACCCCGATAAAAACCCCGGAAGGAGAGAGACTCGCATGGAGGGGCCTTGGGCCCGGTGACCAAAACGGGGGACCGGGCATTGAAGCGGTAAAAATTCCAAAAAAGAACCTTTATCCCCCCCCAAAGGGAACAAGTAGAAAACAAATTTCAGAGGAATCAAGACCTCTTAAAAAGAAACGGGCCCCGGAGGTACTAAGGTGATAGAGCAGAGGGTCCTCACAGAAACCCCCCTGGGAAAATAAACCTTTAAAACCCTATAGGATTCCCGAGGCCCGGCCCGGGAGGGTTTTATATTTAAAAAATAAAAAAAAGCAAAACCTAGGGGGGAAATTTAGGGTCCAAAGGGGTGGTCCAGTCCCAAACGTTTTTTAGTGCCCAAAACCCAAATGGGGAGTGGAAAGGGGTTTTGCAACGACTAAACGCAACTCAACGACGTGTTCCCCAGTAGGTGCTTAACCCCCATGCCCCCGGGGAGATTATTAATGAGCAATTTTGGGGCGGCGAGGTATATTAGCAAAGTTTGGGAACCCCACGAAGGGCTTGGCAGAACCCCCTGTCCCAAAAAATTAAGGAAAAGACGGCTTTCTCTACTCCAGATGGGTCCCTTTCCCCAAATTTTCCGCATGCCTTTTGGGTTGCAGGGGGCCCCCCGCCACATTTTAGAGAGCCAAAGGAAACAAATCCTTCGTTTCCCCCCCGGGAAATTTTTCAGCTGTCTACTTAGATGACATTGTCCTCTTTAGTCAAAAATGGGAAAAAGTCATCTCGTAAAAGTTCCCGGCCGACTTGACTCCCTAGGGAAGCCGGCCCTTTTCAATAAAACCCAAATAAATGTGCATTGGGGATGGGGGAAACAAAGGGACCTGGGGTACATAGTGGGTCGTGGGGGGAAATTTAAAACCCCCAATTAACAAAGTCGAAAGCGATTTAAAAAATGGGGCCCCCCCCCCTCACCAAAAAAAGCAGGTCAGGGCCTTTTTTGGGGGTCGTTTGGGTACCCACAGACGGTTTATCCCGAAGTTTGGGGAAATTGCCCTTGTCAATTTACTGACTTGACTAAGGGCGCCCAATTCAAGGGCCCTTGATTAAGTGGGGGCCCCGAGGCAGAGAAAAAACCCCTTCCCCCGGAGCTTAAAAAGGCCTTGTGTTGGAACCCCCAGTTTTTGGAAACCCCCAAATTCTTCCTGTGAATTTTGGTACGGGCCGATTCCTCTACGTAGGTCCTTGGGGGCCGTTGGGTGTTTCCCCGGTAATTTAACGGGGAAAAAGGCCCCCCTTGTGGGCTACCAAGTAAAAAACTGAGCCCTGCAAGAGAAATTACGCCATCATTTAAAAGGAAAGTTTTGGCCATTTAAAAATGGGGCGTTGACTCCCTAAGGGGACTACCTGGGTTTTGGGAGAAAATTCAGGCTAGTGTCTGACCTTTCCCCACTCATGTTGGAATGGCGGGGAGGGAAAAAAGGGGGAAAAAATGCTTTTGAGTTACCCGCTGGGTTCCCCTTTCCCTGCAGGGGTTTTTTCGGGTTTACGAGGAAAAATAGGCCGGCAAGCTTTCAGGGGAAATGGGGAGATGCCCCTTCCCAAAAGGGGCACAGTCTGGTGGCCCGAAGGGGGCCCAAAAAAAACCCCCGGTTTTTTGGGCAGAGGGGGGGGGGGGTTTTAAAAAAAAGGAACGGGAAAAGGGGGCCTTTTCCCGGGTTTGGCCCGTTTTCGTTTTTCCCCGAGGTTCCTGAATTTTCGGTTTAAATAAAAAGGGCCTTTTTTTAGTGTTGTCCCGTATTGACCCCAAGGTATTTACGGTTTTTGGGTTTTTTCCTAGTTTGTTAAAGACTGCTAAATAGCGGTTCCCAATTTGGGGGCCCGGCCCCTTTTTTTTGGAGCAGGGCCAAAGAAAAGGGGGGGGGTGGGAACCGCTCCCAGGTTTTCCGGCCCCGGGGTTTTTTGGGCCGGCCTACTTTAAAGGGAGGAAGTCGGGAGAATCAGGGGGGGTGTGTGCTAGTCATGAGTTTGGTCTGACTGAGAGGAAGGTGGGAAAAGGGTGTTTCTCCTGCCGCAAGCTACCGGGGTGCCAATTCCCCCCCCAACTGGGGGAGGACTGGGAAAACCCCGGGGTTCTATGAAAATTTTGATTATACAAAAATTTAACCTGGTTTGTTCCCATTTTAAGGGGGTTTTAAAATTTAAACCGTTTTGTTTTATGTTTTCCTATTAAAATGTGGCTAAAAAAAAAACCAAAAGTGGGTCCATTTTTCCTGTGCCGGATTTTCATTTTTATTTCTATTAACCCAAAATTATTTTAAAATCCCCCCCAAAAATGTTAAAACAGAAGGTGGGTTTTATTTCCTTGAGTGTAAACGGTTTGGGGTTTCCCAAGGGGGCACAGCAGCGGGGACGGGCCGGGGGCTTTAACTACGGTCGGGCCCCGTACCCTGTCCTTTACGGCCCCCTGGGGGGAATGTGGCTTCCTTCCCAAGGCACAAACCAAAAAACTTGGACAGGGGGAAAGCCTCTTTTCCCCCCCCACTTGTTCAAAAAGGGTGCACCTGGGGCCAATGTCCCCCTTTCCTCCTCCCCCCCAACACCACCATCTTTAGCCTCCACAAGTACTCCCCCAAACATACAACATTTTTGGGAGGGCACAGCGGGGGGTCCCCGTTTTTACACCTGGCTTGCCCCCGGCCGGGAAAGAATCAACACCAGGGGGAAGGGAACCCGCTCTAAACGTCATGCGCAAAAAATTTGGGTGTTGGGGTTTCTCCCCCCCAACTGCAAATCGGAACCCCTGGTGACGGACCCAAAGGGGGGAACATGGTGTCCGCGATGCACCCAAGGGGGGAAAGGGCCCCTGCCCCTTCATGGCCCACTTTTTAATCTGGTTGTGAAAAGGTTTCCCGAAGTCTTTCCCACCCATTTTTCAAAAACATTCGTGAAAAATGGGGGGAAACGTTTCATGCCAAATTTATTTCCAAATTTGTACAAAGCCAGGAAAACCCTCCCCCGAAATTGCAGGGGGGAAGAACCCCTCCCCCAACACCTTGATATGCGATTTTTCCCCCCGCTAAATTTCCCGGGCCTGCACATGTTGGAAACCACTGGTATGAACAGGGGAAAGGCCATTAACGTTTTTTTTGAGGGATCCAGGCAGACAAAAAAAGTACCCCCCTGTGTAACTTTGATGTCAGCCAGTGGAAAGCCCCTAGCGGGGAAAATTTCCCTTTTGGGTTGGGGGGCCATTTAGGCGACGTTAATTTTTCATTGCAGGACAAACGGATGAATAACGTCATTCCCACTTTCTTTCCCTGGAACAGATGTTTGAAAAATTTTCCCTGGGAAAGGGGATTTGGAAAACGTGGGGGACTGCTTCTCGTGGCCAAAATGAGTCCGGGGGGGAAGAAATGGGAGGAGGAGGAGGGGGGAATTGGATTCAGAAAGCATTTTTTGGGTTTGGAAATGAGGGGATTTTTCTACCCAGGTGACAAAGAGAGGGGGGAGAAAGGAGCAGCTGGGGGAGGTGGATGGAGATGAGGAAAAAGAGGCAGGATGACCCCCAAGCACCGTGGCAGTAAAAACAGTGGAAATGGGAGGCAGGGACCCCCCGGGGTTTTTAAAATTGTGCAAAATTCCCCGGCAGCATGCTTATTTGCCTGGCTTTGACGGGCCCAAATAGTCACTCCCGGAGGGGGGGATGACTTCTGGCTTCTCCCACCCTTTTTGGAAACCCTTGCTACCCGGCCCAAAAATTTTGGGACCCTTTTTTAACCCCAAAAAATTGAGAGGGAAGACAAACTAAAATACTATAGGGAAACCTCCGTAATAAAGGGGCCCCGCTGCCTATGTGCGGCATCGCCCTCCCTAAAGGGTCTGCCCGGGGGGTTCCCACGCTCACGTACTACTGCCCGGCTGCGGGGAAAGGGGGGGGGTGGGAGCAGTATCCCCCTTCAGTGTAACCTAAGCTGGAGTCACTGATGAGCAGCTTCCTTCACCCCCTATTGGGGAGGGCAGTCACACAGCAGCAGGCCCGGAGCAGCCCCTGAACCAACATTTTGGGCCTATTTGACAGCACTCCCCCCACCTCATTTAGAAGATCCGCTGGACTACTGGGCACCCAAACTGGATTGTGGCCGCAACTTCCCGAGTTTGAAAGTGGAGAACTGTCCTGCCCGGGCCAGTAGTGGGGCTCAAGCGGGTGTTCAGTGGGGCGGGGGCCATGTTACCCCAAGGGAGAACCCCTTGTCCACGGGAAATGTGGAACGACTGACCTTTGCAAGATGAACAGGCGTGGGCGGCCAGGATTTCCCCCCAACCAATGCCTTAGGCCCCTCAGTCTGGGTTCAAACTACCTGCCCCCCACCACTATTCCCGATCCGCCACCCGCCTGATGCCAACATCTGCTGCCCGTTTTCCCTCTGCCCCCACCACTTTACCAGGGATTTTTTCCACCCACCCCCAAAACCCCTGTCATTGGCCACTCTATGACCCTGCTGCTGCTGCTGTTTCCCGGGGCTCCACACTGTGCATTGTGCCACTGTTGACCTCATGCTGCTGCTGTGGCTGCTGCCATGTCCCCCCACTGGTCATTTTGGCCCCTGCCTGACCTTTTCGCTGCCGCCGTGACCTCCGCCTTTTATCATTGTCCACTCTTTGGGGGTTCCCCCTGTTTTGCCACCTCCAAAATGTCATTGTGCAAATCTCTACCTCATGCTGCTGTGTGACTCCTGCCGGCCCTCCCACGTGTCATTGTGCCACTGCCTGACCTCATGTTTTGCGCCGTGACCTCCCCCTCAGTCATTGTGCCATTCTGTGGCTTCCTCCTGTTTTGCCACCCCAGAATGTGATTGTGCCACTGCCTGTTCTCATGCTCTGCTGTGTGACCTCCACACTGTGTATTGTGCCACTCTTGGCCTTACGTTTTCCGCCCCAGAATGTCATTTGCCACGCCTGACTCATACTGCGCCCCGGGAACCTCCACACTGGGATTGTGCCACTCTGTGGCCTAATACTGTTTTCCCGCCTCCAGAAGTCATTGTGCCCTGCCAACCTCATACTGCGTCCCGGGGTCCCCCCTTTTTTACCCTCCAAAATTTTTTGGGTGTGATTGTGCCACTCCTGTTTTGCCCCTAATTAACCCCTTTTTGGGGTTTTGCCGCCTCCAAATGTCATTGTGCCCTGCCTACCTCATCCCTTTTCCCCGCCGTGACCTCCGCTCTCATCATTTGCCACTCGTGGCTTCCTCTTTTTTTCCCACCTCCAGAATGTCATTGTGTCACTCCCCTGACCCCAATGCTGCTGTGGCTGCCGCCGTCACCTCCACACTCTGTCACTGAGTTGCCACCTAGCTCCCCAGCTTGTTTTTTTTCCCTTTCGCTGGCTGACTTATCAGGCCATTCCGTTGATTTTTTTTTTAAGCATTTTTGGCCCTCTTAAGTGCCCCGGGGGAATTTTATAGGAAGCGTTTCTAAAGGGGCGGAGTCACTGCGTTCAAAAAAAAAACCCCAAAACATTGTATAAGAAAAAACCCAAGCCCCCTCTGCATATTTAACAGGGCCAAGTTCACAGCACCCTGCAGGCTCTGTGCAGCCTGGAAATAGCTGCTTTTTAACGCGATTCGTGCCGAAGTAATTCGGACCGAATTTATTTTTGTCGGAAAATTCGGCGAAGTGACCGAATCGAATTTTTGAGAAATTCGCCCATCTCTAATCATAAACATCAAATCAGTGACCAATTGATAGTGACAAACAACATATTAAAACAGTTAATTGCACACACTATACATGCATATAAAACTCAGAATTACAATTCAATTAATGAAAGTGAACACCTGTCTACAAAATTAACACAAAATAAAGAGGAAGAACCACTCACCATAGAATCCCCGCATATTGAACATAGCGCATTATTCCGCATGTCAGTGATTGTAATAAATATCACATGACTGCCCAGTCTTTAAAAAGAGCAGGCTCAAATAAACGTACCGCATATGTGCAGAAGTTCGCACATCACGGGGCCTAAAATGAACCTCCTGGAATCAAGTCATATACATAGGCTGCATGAATATTTTGTGCATGTGCAATGATGCAGCAGGACCATAATGACGATTAAAAAAAACACGGTGCAATAATGACATTCCATTTAACCCTTTAAGGTCTAAGCCTGTTTTGGAGTTAAGGACCAAGCCCTTTTTTTTCAAACTGACATGTGCCACTTTATCTGTGAATAACTTTTCAACACTTTTACCTTAACCCATGGTGAATTCAGAGATTGTTTTTCATCGTGACACATTGTGCTTTAATTTAGCAATTAATTTTGGTTGATAAAATCCTTGTTTAGGTGTGAAAAAAATATTGAAATTTTGTGAAATTTTGAAAAATTTGCCATTTTCAAAGTTTAAAAATTTCTGTGGTGCAAGACACATAGTCGCACCAAACAAAATTAGTACTGTAAATAATGAACATCTAACCATATGTCTACTTTGTGTTGGCTTTGATTTTTTTAAACATCCAAATTTTTAAGACATTTGGGGGCTTTAAAATTTAGTAGCAAATTTAAAAATTTTCAAGAAAATTTGCAGAAACAGATTTTTTTGGAACCAGGCCACTTCTGATGTGGTTTTGGGGGGCTTGAAATGTTAGAAACCCCCATAAATGACTCCATTTCAGAAACTACAACCCACTTAACAAGTCAAAACAGCCATTTAAGAAGTTTATTAACCCTTTAGGTTTTCACAGAAATTAATGAAAAGTGAAAGTGAAATTTCCAAATTTAAACCTTTTTTGCAGATTTCCGATTTTTTGTTCATTATTCATTGGAACCCCCGTAGATTTTACCAAAAAAATTGCAACTCAATAATAATTTCTCCTTATTATGCAGTTTTTAGAAATATCCCACTTGTGGCCCATAGCGCTTTTTGCTCTTCCACAGGCCTCAGAATTGAAGGAGCACCTTCTTGTTTTAAAATATTTTTCAGGCTTATTGGGTAGTGAGGGCAGTGACAGATGTGGGAACAGAAGTTACAAACTGTCTTTTTAAACTGATCAGACCCGCTATAACAAATATGAGGTGAGGGGAACAGGGACTTGGCAATAAAGGGTTTAAATTTTTTGTGTGTTTTCACTGTATGAGCCAGTGATGATCACTGGCAAAAATTGCTGGGAACTTGAAAGTGGCAAACCCGTCTGATCAGACAGCTGCCACAAATAGATAAGGGCAGTGAAGTGATTAGGCAGTGGAGGGGTTTATAAAGTATTTCAGGCTATGACAGCTCAGATCGCAGCACAGGGCACTAGAACCCAGCACAGAAATATGATCTCCTCACTCTCTCACACAGAGTAGAGCACAGGGACCTGGATCAGCTGTAATGGGTGAGTCAGCAGACTGACTGACCAATCCCAGCGATTCTCGGCACAGGGATTGATCACCTGCTGTGTAGATGAGCTAATTAGCTGTCAGAAACAGCAATTGGCATAGAGCTTTCATCTTATCTCTGCACAGGGAACAAAAAAGCTTTCATGACTTTCCTGGACTTTATGGTGCATTAACAGGCAGTGAACCATGACGTTCAGGAACGTCAGGGTGCCTTAAAGGGTTAAGCATATATTTATTTAAAGCCCATTATAGGTCCCAAAAATGTGATTATTTACAAGTTTTAGTATCCACCATTTAAATGTAAATGGTAACCTCTGAAAAAAGCACACATATCCATATTTGTGGGTGTGTTTTATATAATATATATATTATTTTATATTTTAATTTTAAAAAGTATATAATGATTAAATATTATGCTACGTAGAATGATTAGTAATATTTATATATATATATATATATATATATCAATTTAAATATAATAAATATATATATATAAAATATAAAATAATATAAAAATATATATATAAATAATTAATAAAATATTACCTGATCATTCTATGGCAGCACACCATTGAGATATTACTTCCACTAGGTACAATGAGAAGAGACAGGTTAACAAGCAGTGACTGAAATAATCAACCAGTTAAGTGTTGCCCTATAAAGCCTGGCTGGAAGCACCGCACAACAGCATTTTTTCTTCTCTCAGGATTTGGAAGAGAACAGGTGCTCTGTTATTGCCCTGTGTTATCATTTATCTGAGTCCATTGCATATTCCGGGTTGTATACTACGTACTTCCCAACTTTTAGAGATTGCAAAGAAGGACACATCAGGCCACGCCTTCAACCACACCAAAACATGCGACATCACACCAAGACATGACTCTAACCACTATATTTACTAGTTTGCCATAGGCAAACTTAAACTCTATCAGTTCTCAATCTATAAAACACTAAAACGTAACTTTTATTATGTATAACACTTAACCTCGATACACACTATTTAAAAACCTGATTTCTAGCCTCTCAATTTATCCCTTTCTAATTATGAAGGAATAACTCCTTTTCTATTATCAAGTCTGGTGGTACACCACGTATTAACAGGGGAACCTTATATATACAATGATTTACTAACTCCAATAAGGGATCCAAAACATCCTACTTGGGCAGTCATCCCTAATCCGATGGACATAAAATATATAAGGTTTCCTTGTGAGACCCTCTGCAGCAGGTGACACTGTAGAAAGAGGTGAGAAATCACAAATTAAAATGTCATGCCTTAGCTCCCCAACATGTTTCACCAAATAAATGGCTTCAACAGGGGATAGAGGTCCGGTGGTCCCCCCCGATGAAGACATTTAGTTGGTGAAACATGTTGGGGAGGTCAGCCATAACATTTTAATTTGTGATTTCTCACCTCTTTCTACAGTGTCACCTGCTGCAGAGGGTCTCACAAGGAAACCTTAGTAGGATGTTTTGGATCCCTTATTGGAGTAAATCACTGTATATATAAGGTTCCCCTGTTAATAGGTGGTGTTCCAACAGACTTGATAATAGAAAAGTAGTCATTCCTTCATAATTAGAAAGGTATAAATTGAGAGGTTAGAAATGAGGTTTTTAAATAGTGTGTATCGAGCTTAAGTGTTATACATAATAAAAGTTATGTTTCAGTGTTTTATAGATCAAGAACTGATAGAGTTTAAGTTTGTCTATGGCAAAATAGTAAATATAGTCATTAAAAGTCACTCTTTGTTCTCTTGCTAGATTCCCATTTTTTGGAGACTATATGACTCTAACCACACCCAAACACATACATGCCAACTTTTTTAGACAGACAAAAAGACACATTTTGGAAGATCACATTGTATCCAATGATGAAATATTAATCGAGTTGTTATCTAATATACAGCTAGGAAGAAATGAGATACTTTTTAAAGCAAGATAGTCAGTTTATTGATGCAAATCTATTTTCCAAATGAAAAAGAGGGACATTTATAGTGCTAAGAGGGACAGAGGGACCTGGGTGAAAAATAGGGGACTGTCATTCCAAAATAGGGACACTTGGGAGGTATGGTATACTGAGAGCAATCTCGGTCCCTTGTACCGAAGAACAAACATTTGGCGGCTGTTCATCTAAACAAACATGTTTGTTACTCCCTTGTAAAGGAGTGTGGTGACCAGAAGTGCCTTGGCTAGTGATTGTATTCTTTGCCAGACAGCAGAACCTTCCTCTTAGCAAGGCAAGCTGTGTTTTATGCAATATCTACCTACAGCGGTGTGATATCTGGGCTGTATATAAGAGGCTGCAATATTGCCCCTCTGCCGTGGTTTATTGTCAGTATAAGTTAACCGTTTCTGTGCCATACAGCAAAACATTCCTTCTAGCAAGGTAAGCTGTGTTTTTGCAGCTGTGTGATATATCTGTGTTGTATATAAGAGGCTGCTATACTGCCCCTCTGCTGTGGCTTATTGGCAGTGCAAGTTACCATTTCTGTGCCAGACAGCATAACTTTCCTGTCTTGTACGGTGAGCTTGGTATATGCACTATCTGCCTGCAGCAGGCTATTTTCCTGTAGCTCTGTGCTGTGTAAAAGAAGCTTCTATATTGCCCCTCTGCTGTTCTTTACTTGACAGCACAAATTAACCGTGACTTTGCTAGGCAGCATATCCTAACTGTGTAGTAAGGGCTGTTTTTTGTGCACTATCTACCTTCAGCTTTGTGGTAGATTAGTGCTATACATATGAAGCTGTTATGCTATTGTGATTGGGAATACAATTCTAACTATCACTTTGCATTAACCCTTAAATGTCCACCTTCAGAGCGAATAGTAGGAAAAGAAAGTCCAAGCACAAACTGTTTGTTACATGCCATCAGCCCATTCCAGATTAATGTATTTCTAATATATGCACTTTATGTTACTCTCCTGAAGGGAAAGATTCCTTACAGGAAGGCTAAATCCTTCCTCTCCTGGTATAAGGAACAGCTCTCTGGAACTTTTCAAGAGTTTTGAGCCACTCAGGGATGCAGCATAAGCAAGCCTGCAGCTAAGCCTCACACCTCATCTTTACCCTCCTCCATATCTGGTGACAGTACTATATCTGAAAGAGAATATATTTCTGAGGATGATTCTAATGAATCAGACAATTTGTATTTACTACGGAAAGACAAATTACCTAATTTATTAAAATTGTTTTTTAAAAAAATGGTCTGATAAAGATCCTGTAGATAATACAAAGAATCAGTCTCTTTTACTTCCCTATTGCTAAAGATAAAGGGCTTCCAAGTCACCCCATTATTCCGGACTGGCTTCAACATGATGGTCTAAACTAGTTAAACCCAGGAGCTATATTTAGGAGCACATATAAGGTGGATCTGCAGTATACTGCTGAATGGAAAGCAATACCAAAAGTGGATTTAGCTGTAACAAAGGTTTCCATAAAAGTCAGTTTCCATCTGAAGATTCCTCTATGCTGTTAGACCTCGTGGACAGGAAAGCAGATAGTTTTATTAAAAGATCCAATGCTTCCTCTGCAGCAGCATGTAAAGTAGCTTTGGCATCCATACCTGTGACCAGATCCCTACGTATTTAGCTCAGTCAGTTAACCTCAGATCTGCAGGATGAGGTATTGAGGCCCTGGAGAACATAACTTTAATAAAGGATGCAGTAGAATTTTAGTGCGATTCTCACTTAGATGTAATAACATTTTTTTCTAGGTCTCTTTCAACAGCAACTGCTTCAATGAGAGCATTATGGATTAAATAATGGTCTGGAGAAATTCCATCCAAAAACCATTTCTGCAATTTACCTTTTCAACCAGTTTGTTTGTGTCTCAGCTTGATAAAATACTGGAATCTCTCAGTGAAGGTAAAGGGCATGTCTTTAGGTTGGAGGGAGTCTTTTCTACTCCATCTGGTCTCAGACTTCTTCCGACACCTGGTTGTCATTAGAGACGGGTGAATCGATTCTAACGAAGTGGAATTCGTTTAGAATTTCATGAAAACTTTGATTCTGAATGCAGTCGAAGTTTGGGGTGATTCGCGGGAATGAAGCGTGCTTTTGATTGATAAAATGGCTGCGAGCACATGGCGTTACATGGGGCAAAGAACTCTGGGAGGAAGAAAGGCGTAGCCTACATGACATGTGCAGAGATGAAGCCAATCAGAGAATGGCAGGATTCTGTGACGTCACCGCACTATATAAGTCCAGGCGCGACGCTGGGAGCTCATACCACTCTCACTGTACTGATTAGGGAAGGTGCTGCCGTGGCTGGTTATGATATCTCATACTAAAAAACTCACTTTTATACAGCGATTTTTGAGGGGTGTCACAGCTTGTCTCAGAGACTGCTTCTCTTATGTTCTAATTCTGATTTTGTGGGGTATTGAAACTGAAATCCAGTGTGCTTCCAATGCAGCTGCATATACATTTTAATGCTATCTGCTCAGTTCTTCAGCACATTGAATATCCAAGGGTTATCTAAACCTAATCCTGTTGTATTCAGTTAAAGAAACAGCGTTTTTACAATACAAATACCACTTAATTTTTGGGTGCTCATTTCTTTTGTGCAATTTAGATCCAGGGGTTAATTAAGCGTTGTTCTGCTGTTGTGGTCACTAAAAAGAAACGTTCCTTTTTACCGCCAAAGAAGAAATTTAGGCTGTAGCATAATTCATATCCGGGGTTAATTACGTTTTTTTTCTGTTGTTGTTTCCGTAAAATACACGCCGTTTTACACGCACAAACTGAAATTGTTGGCGCAATTTCTTTTGCGCAATTTACATCCAAGGGGTTTTACAAAAGTTTTTTTTCTGCAGTTGTATTCATAAAATAAACTTTTCCTTTTCACTGCCAAAGAAAAAATTTTTAGGTTGTGCATAATTCATATCCGAAGGTTTAATTAAGCCTGTTTGTGCCCCTTACATTCGGTAAAAAAAACACAGTGTTTTTAAAACGGCACATACAATAAAATTTTTTCCCCCCATTTGTGGACCAATTTAATCCAAGGGTTACCCAAGCTTGTTAATGGGTACATTTGGAGTCAAAAAACAGGGTGTTAAATTTTCATATACAGATATCTTCACAAAAATTTTTGTACATTTAAAAAACAGTATGTTAACAAGAGGGGGCAGCTCTTCATCTGCGAGTGGAGTGGCAGAAACATCCTGGGGCGGCCCAGGTCGCAGCAGGGGGGCCCCGGAAAGGCCCCAAATGCCACTGTCATCTACGGGATGGGGCTGACCACAAACCCCCGGGTTCTTGATTTGGGTTGATAGGGCATCCACTTTTCCCCCCAGATGACATCTAACAACCCCACCAAGATCGGTGGGAATCAACACAACCCTTGTTGGGAAAACCCGGGGCGGCCCCCACCTGCCTCAACCCCCCCTGTCCCATCCCGGTTCCCACAGCCAAGATCACTTGTGGTCTGGGCTCAGCGCCACTATATAGCGAGATGGGGTCACACACTTGGGAGCGAAGAAATGGGCCAATATCCTCTGCCTTGCAGTGGCGCAAAAAGATGTGGAGAGTGCAGGGAGGTCATGTGTGAGGGTCACCTCTGCATACCAAACCGGTGATGAGGACAGCAGTGAGAGAAACACAAATTGAGAGAGTAGCCGACCAACTTTTGGGCCGGGTGAAAACAAAGCGGGGGGAAACCACAAGTGGGTTGTGTACCGTGATAGCAGGGTAGCAGCATGTGGGGTGGGAGCCAAGCGGCCACGGGGTAGAAAACCCGCTTCGCAGGTTCAAGAAAGAAGCGGCACAGGGCTCCAGCGAGCAGCGGTGGCACTAGTCACTCAGTGCGGAGCGTTGGCGGTAAAATCAAGATACTACTGGCGGGTGGCTGTTCTTTGCTAAGACACCGAGGATCCTGAATAAAAATGGGTAATGTAGAATCTGTGGGCAGAAAGTGAAGCGTGGCCAGGGAGCTTAACGTTGGCACCACTGCCCCCTCGCGTCAACACATGCAGCGTCACCATCTCGGTGGCCTGGGAGAAACGAGTGGCTCAGATGGGGTAGTTCCATACCCTGCCGCCGCAGCAAGAGCAGCAGCACGCCCAGTGCACGCATGCCATTGGCCAGCCAGTCAAGCTCCATGGACCTCTGCAGAAGGAGTGTTTTCTCTTTGCCATCATCTCCGCGTTCCAGATGCTCCTGCTCCTCACTTACTCCAAAAAACATGTGCCAGCAGTCGTTCAGGCGAGGCGATTTGCAAAGAGACAACAGTATGCCTCAAACCATCCTAAGGTTGGCAGAAGCTGACTATGCTCCTGTCCAAGTTTTGTTGGTACTGCAGTCCCTCCCTTTCCAAATGGTGGACTCTGCACGTTTCAGAGAACAAATGGCTTGTGCCGAGCCGAGAGTGGAGAGTTTCAAGCCGAAATTTCTTTTCCAAAAGGCAGTACCAGCACATTCATAAATATGTAGAACAAAAGGTGGGCCAGTCCTGGAGCTTATCGGTTTGTTCCAAGGTGCACAACAGCGCGGACGTCTGGAGCTGTAACTACGGTCAGGGCCAGTACATGTCCTTTACGCCCACTGGTGAATGTGCTTCTGCCCAGGCACAGCCAACAACTAGGACAGGAGAACGCCGCATTCTCCTCATGTTTTAAAACTGCGGCTCCTGCGCCAATGTTCACCTCCCCTCCACACCATCCTCAGCCTCCAAAATAACTGCTCCATCATACCACGCAGTTTTTTCCAACGCTTGCTTGCATCGGCAAACAAAGTCCACACAGGGGAGAACTGCTCGCCGTCATGCAGTCAAGAAATCGATAGTGTGGCCGTTTCTGTCCCGCGCCAACTGCAATCGGAACCATGGTGACGGACAATGGGAGGATCATGGAGTCCACACTGCACCGAGGAGGGATGGTCCATGCGCCGCAATGGCGCACGTGTTCAATCTGGTTGTGAAAAGGTTCCTGAAGTCTTCCACGGATCTTCCAGAAGATTCTGAAAATAGGCCAGGAAACTGTGGCATGCACTTCATCCATAACCGGCAAGCCAGGAACACCCTCCTCCGAGTTGCATGCACAGTAATGGCCTCCCCCCAACAAACTCTGATATGCGATGCATCCACCCTTGGAATTTCCAGCCTGCACATGTTGGGACCGACACTATGAACAGAGAAAGGCCATTAACGATTTTTGATGATCCAGGGATCGAGTACTCCCTGTGTAGCTTGATGTCCGCCAGATGCAGCTCATGCGTGACACCTGCCGTTTGGCTGAGGCCATTCGAGGAGGCGACATTATTTGTCAGTCGCCAGACTTACGGGATTGAATAACGTCATTTCACACTGCTGTCATGTCCTGGAACAGATGCTGAAAATCTGTCACTGGGCAGGGACTAGATGTGGCGTCTACATCTCGGCGTCCACATGAGTCCGGTGGGGACTGAACCTGGAGAAGAAGGAGGACATTTGAGCAGAAGTCATGTCTGGTGAAATGAGTGGATTTGCTACCCATTGTGACAAGATAGGATGAGCAGAGCAGCTGAGAAGGTTAGATGGAGATTAGGAAGACAGGCAGATGACTCGCAGAGCACTGTGGCAGTATACAGGTGAGAAGAGGCAGGAGCCCCTCGGAGTCACCTTGTCAGTTGGCCCGCTGCATGCTGATTTGCCCTGGCTAGTGAGCCAGCCGAATAGTCACCATCCGGCAGAGGGGATGACTTCAGCTCTCGACCCTATTGGACCCTCGCTACCGTTCAAAATGGGAGCCATTGTTCCATCTGCTGAATGGAGGACAAACTCAAATTATGTATAGGGAAATCCTCCAAGTCAGTTGGCCGCTCCTATTGCGGCAATCGTCCCTCCTCTGACAGGTCTGACCGGGGGTTCTTCATTGCTCACCGTACTACTGCCGCGGCTGCTGGGGGAAGGTGGGGGGGAAGGAGCATACCAGGCTCCATCAGCACAACCTAAGTCTGGAGTCACTGAAGAGGCAGCTTACTTTCACCCGCCTAGTGAAGAGGGCAGACCCCAGCCATGCTGTAGGACTTGGAGCGTTCCCCTGAACCAACAAGTGTGGCCTACTTGGACAGCAACTCTGCCACCCCATTTAAAAGAATCCTCTGGACTAATGGGCAGCCAAATTGGATGTGATGCCGCAACTTGCCGAGTTTTGCAATTTAAGAAGCTGTCACTGCCCGTGCCCAATAGTGTGGCATCAGAGCGGGTGTTCAGTGCGTCGAGGGGCCATTGGTAAACCCCAAGTGAGAACCCGCTTGTCCACAGAAATTGGAACGACTGGACCTTTGTCAAGATGAATCAGGCGTGTATCGGCCAGGATTTCCACACACCAATGCCTAGGCGTCAGACAACATCAGCCAAGACGGCCTCAACCCAAACTGTGAGAAATAAGTCTGGGTTTCAAACTACCTGCCTCAGCCACTATTCTGATGCCTGCCACCCGCCTGATGCCACACATCTGCTGACAGTTTCTCCATCTGTCTGCCTAACCACCATCTTTACCGGGAAATCGCCACCACACCTCCCACACTCTGTCATTGTGGCCACTCTATGACCCTCCATGCTGCTGCTGCTGTTGCTGGTGCCAGACATCCACACTGTGTCCATGTGCCACTCCTATGACCTCATGCCTGCTGTTGCTAGTGCCATGACATCACACTTGTGTGCATTGTGCCACTCACTGACCTCATGCTGCTGCTGCTTTGTTGCTGCTGCGGTCACCTCCACAGGTACCCTGTCATGTGCCACTCTCTCTCTGATCTCATGCTGTTGCTCCCTGCCATCATCTCCACTCTCTGTTTATTGTGCCACTCTGTGGCCAACTACTGTTGTTTGCCACCGACCCTCCAGAATGAGTCATTGTGCCACTTCATGAACTCATGCTGTTGCTCACCTCCTGCCGACATCTCCACTCTCTGTCATTGTGCCACTCTGTGGCCTACTCCTATTTTTGCCACCTCCAGAAACATGACGATTTATTAGGCTAAACTTTCCCCTCAGTTTTTTGGTCATTGTTGCCCTCTTAATGCCCAAGGGGACATTTTATATTGAAGGCGATTCTAAAGGTGGCGGCAGTCATCTGCGTGTCATACTAAAACACCTCATTGTATGAAGACCAACCAAGACTCCCTCTGCATATTTAAGCATGGCCACAATGTTCTACAGCACCTTGCAGGCTCTGAGCAGCCTGAAATAGCTTGTTTTTTAACGCAATTCGTCCGGAAGCATTTCGGACCGAAACAAATTTTGTCGGAAAATTCGGCGAAGTCACCAATCGAATTTTTGAGTGAATTCCCACTCTAGATGTCATTCCATAAGTTTTAAGCAACTCTACAGAGTTCAGGAAATTTCCTCCATACAGATTAATGATACACCATTCAAAAATATCAGTGGTTCTCACAGCAGCTCTCCGGCTTCAGAGGGTGACAGTGATTCCATACCTTGACGACTCGGCGGTGGCTGAGCTCATCCAGAGCAATCTGCTTCCTCCATCTCATCTTGACCTTACAGACTCTAAAAATCATAGTTTTCTGAACAGACAAAAATCCCAGCTTTTTCCAGTACAATACATATTCTGGGTCAAGATTCACCTCTTCATCTCCGAGCTCATTCCACCAGATCCACTGCGGCGTCCTGCGCAGAACTTGGGCAAGTGCCGTTAGATCAAATTTTTAAGGCCGCAACATGGTTTACACCATTAACGTTTGTAAAACATTACAGATTGGATGCCTCCCCTGCAAAATGTTCAACCATATTGGGAAAAGTGTTGAGCAGTTATTATAGACAAAGTTTTGAAATCGGCACTGTTTTGATGGTGATCGTATTTTTTAGATCATGCTATAATTTAGGTTACAATCTGTGCAATCATCTATTAAGACACCCTTTTTCTTTTTCGGCGCATTCCTGTAATGTTTGGCGGCCAGCAAATCAGATTACCGAATAGAGCACGGTGACATATGTGTGCGACATCATGTCTGTGATGTGTATGGTTGCGATTGGCTGGACAAAATCACATGACCTCTTTTTTACATAGAACACTAGCGTTTTCCTGTTCAGCCTCAGTGTCTCTCAGCGTCTCAGAACAGAGGACGTGCGCTCTGCTTGTGTCCAAACAGCTTCAGCGAAATTATTATATTATTTTCACAGAGAAACCTCCTACTATTAGCTGTGATCCTAACAATTTATTAGTTAGATTAGAGATTGAAAGATTTTATAAAGTTAGGTAGATAATTTTTAAATGGAGCATCTAACTGCTGAAAGTCACGGGGTGGGGGGGGGAGAGAGAGAAGAAAAAAGGCGGAGGGGGTCCCCACGGGCGAACACAACAAGCTCTATAAAGAAATACTGTGATAAAGTTCACTCAAGACTTAGTGTAGACATTGCAAGATAGCTATTATTAACAGTTTTTCTATTAAATATATTTCCTGGATATTGGGCAGCCTGAACTTATAGGATACACATCTTTTCTAGTAACTGCAGGTCTCTTTGTTATGTCAAAACTCCACTTTTAATTCTCAGTATAATTTCAGATAGGTGTTCATATGATCCAATTTGCCATTCCACCTTGTTGATATATCCACTCTTTACTTAAATTAGAAATCCAGGCAGAGTCCAGCATCAACAGTTGATAGGTGCCAAAATCCTTGTAATAGTCCGAATAAAGTCTACATACGAGGTTTTTTTACTTTGGCGCACTACACTTGTTTCATTGAGAGGCACCTTGCACATAAATTTGAATAACTCTGCAATTTTTTAGCACCACAGGTGAATTGATAGGTGCCAAAAAAACCTTTTATTATCCGAAAACATTTCAGATACGGTTTTTTTTCACCTTGTGCGCAGGCCCAGCTTTTGTTGATAAGATTCTACTTTGCAGTTAAATTTGAACGCATTTTTGTAGTCACCACAGGTGAAATGATAGGTAGCCAAAAATACCTTTTATTATCCTGAATACATTACAGAAACTGTTTTTTTTTGCACTTTTGCCAGTCCATCTTTTTGTTGATAGAGCCACCCTTTGCAAGTTAAATTTGAAACCAACAAAATTGTGTAGTTACCACAGTGAATTGATAGGTGCCCAAAAAATTACCTATTTATTATCCGAATTACCAATACAGATTAGTTTTATTTGACTTTTGTGCACTAACATCTTTGTCATTGAGACACCTAGCACTTAAAAAATTAGAAATACTCTGCAATTTTTTAGTCACCACAGTTGAATGGATAGGTGCCAAAAAATACCTTTTATTATCCGAATACATTTCAGATACGTGTTTTTTCCCTTTGGCGCAGGCCAGCATTGTTGATAGATCTACTTTGCAGTTATATTTGAATCCAGCAATTTTGTTTTGATTTGAGGATTTGAGAATAGCTGTGATTGCCGTCTTATTTAATAAGATACTTTTCCAAAACTCTTCCAACCTTCTCAAATGTTGTAAAATTTCTGATACATGGAGCGAATTCAGGGTGGTAAGCTAGCAAATAGGGGGTAGGACATGGAGGTAGAGGTACGAGAGAAGGAGCTTCGCTTTCCAGTGCTTGGCGGACAACACGCATGCCCAGTGGATCATCAGTATGCAGGACCGTCAGGCCCTGTCATCGTCGGTCATGGCCCCTGTGAAATCTCAGTAATGAACAGCGTCGCCATCTGCCTTCATGGTTAATGCCAACCTGCATCCAGCAGTCTTACCTCTTCGTCCTCCCAGTCATGCCAAAAATGTCGTCATCAGCATCACCAGCATCCGCTCAACATGAAGCAGCCCAAAATCGGTCAACGTCGTGATACCCACCACTGTGGATAATCCATTTTCTGAAGACCTCTTTGATTACAAAATGCAGTTGGGGTCAGATAGGCATGTTAAAAGATCAAGAGGCCAAAGAGGAATGATTTTTCCTCTGCTCTGACGCCCAGTTACTGAGCCATCAGAGAGGAAGGAAGGAACCGGTCAATTCGGCAAAAATCCCCCCCGGCGGTCGCAACGCTTGCAGTCCCTCTTGCTTTGTAGCCCGCAGCTCCCTGATGCAGAATTTCAGGACGACAAAGTCACCTGTGTTGATGATGATGACGACATTGCGGATTCCAACGTGGTCTTTTCAGCAGAAAATTTGGCTTGCGAGCACTTTCATCACTGGACAGGAGGAAGAAGATGGGGTAGTGTCAGTACGGGTTCCGCCTCAAAAAAGGGAGAGGGTGTCGCAGAAGTCCGCTGATATGAGTCCTGCCAGCCACGGTCAGCGCAAAACCCCGCTCCTCGCTTAATCGCCGTTTTCAAAATGGTCCAGGACCTCTCAAGCCTGGCCTTCTTTGACCAAGCCTCTGATTCACCCAGACCCAGCGATGTCATATGCCGCCTTTGGCCGTAAACGCATAAGTAGAGCAAGAATCTTAGGTGGTTAACCAACCACCAACATGTCCTAGTCACATGCAGCGAAATGCATGACTGAAATGGAGGCAACAACTTGCCAAAAAAGGCCAGACCGACACCGTCGCTCAACACTGGTCCACACCCTCTTTCTCCGCCTTCCTCCGCCACCATCCAAGCGTTCCTCAGCTGCCCATGTCTCTCAGAGTCCTGATTCAGGGATCAAGCCCTTCCGCTTCACCTCCACCGTCGCCCAGTACCACCAGCAACCACCAGAGACCCATCCTACCCTTCTCCTTCCGCCGAGTTTAATGACCTGCACGCCGTACACAGCGGCCAGACCTAGCAGCCACCTTCACTGTCTTCCGAGGTTTGGGAGCAGAAGAAACACTTTAACGTAACCCAAACCATCCCAAAAGCCAAAGCCTGAATGTCGGCATTGCCATGGATTTTGGCCCTTGGAAATGTATGCCTTTCCGTCAGGTGGACACAGATGGGTTCCGCCACGCATGGCCCTCTGCCTGGGCCCCCAATACCAGAGGCCGAGCGAGGCATTTCTTTTGCCAGAAAAGCCGTCCCTACCCTGGCCAGCCACGGTATCAACTAAAATATCAAGCGCGGTTTGTCTGCACTCTGTGGTCCGGAAAAGTCCATCTCACCACGCAGCGACACATGGAATATAAGACACTGCCAAGGCCGCATACTCTCTGTGACAGGCTCACTGGGTGAGCTGGGTGTGGATGTCTCTGGGGGTACGGTGGCTCTCAGGCTCGGCGCATCAGAACGGCCTCTTTCAAAAAACCGCAGGGATTGTGCAGGTTTCTTTCCCCCAAGGTCCTCTGGCGGCATCACGAGCCCAGAGAAAACCCGGCCGTGTTGAAATTAATCTGTCTGAGACCGTCCACACACAGGTCATGGAGCTGTGGAGCTGGCTCTCCGCAACGAGACCAGAGCACTGGCTGGGTGCCAATAACCATGTTGACCAGGCAGAGTGTGGTGTCTATAGACGTGCGAAATCTGCTTGGCCCGCCCTTAAGATCGGTAGGCCTGGAGCACATCCCCATGCCTGGCACAAGTCATGAACCTTGGTACGTCCAGCAAATTTCTACAGAGCTACCCTGGTGCTGGAGCGGCCCTGCTGATGAAAGGCTCGAAGTCTACTTCGCACTTACCGCCGTTCGCACCCTGCTTCGTCCCCCCTGGCTGCGTTGCAGCGTCGACTCGGGGCTCCCCCGTCAAACCGTCTCTACATTGTTGACGTGGCAACACGCGGCATTCCACCCTCTACGATGCTCCATCCGATTGTGGCAGCCGTCGCATGCCGATTAACGCAGTACGAAGTGACGACAAGGCCTGACAAGCAGCGGTGCGGACCTCGGGGGTGTTGAGCCACTCGAGAGTGGAGCAGGTGAAAGAGCTTCTGCACCCATCCTTGCCAGATTTGAAGAAGCCACCAAAATGGTCAGTGCGGACAATGCCCTTGTCAGCATGGAGCATTTGGTGAACTTGAGTTCTGGAACGATTGTTGGACACTCTGAAACAACAGGTCCCGCCAGCAACGGAGGAGAGACGAACACAAGATGCGGACCACGGAGACCTTTTCTCTCCTCAAATCCACAAGGTCCCGACAGTTTTCACAATTTCATCGGTCTTCATTAGCATTGGGTTCGGGTCCAGAGCTAGTGCATGTTGCGCATCAGCTCTCAGGGTGCATCATCTCAGGCAAAGTTCAAGTGCTTGTTTGAAGCTGTGCCGGAGGCAGCGGAGGAGGATGGAGTTATACCAAGACATACCGATGTTACCGCGTACGTCCCTCGCCTTGTGAAAGAGGTTGGCCGGCTAAATTTGAAGGCAGGATGGAGGAAGATAGAAGATCAGTTTTTGGCTAGTGCCCCCTCGACCCAGAGCTTGGGAAACAAGCTTCCATCTCGTCACATGATGCTGGATGCTCCATTTCCTCCAACATGATCCTCGCATT
The DNA here is from genome assembly GCA_025379985.1 of Phyllomedusa bahiana. Classification (NCBI taxonomy): domain Eukaryota; kingdom Metazoa; phylum Chordata; class Amphibia; order Anura; family Hylidae; genus Phyllomedusa; species Phyllomedusa bahiana. Next base: position 38,486 of record JAODAL010000806.1, on the reverse strand, counting down.
AAGGCCATCCAAATGAACAACAGTTGACTTGGATGGCCAGCCTCCTGGATCGCCCGGTACAAAAACAAAACTCAGCACATTTCCTCCACTCCACCCAAATAGAGAGTAAAATGCATGGAAATGGAGACCTTCGCTGATGGATCACTGAGACATCTGTTGCGTCCTGCTTCACGTGTCCCCAAATGTCACAGGTGGAACAACATCAGCGACAAATGACAGCAGTAAGTGCCCAAGTAGGTCGATAAGCGCAGCACAGCAAGGTTGGCAGTAAGCCAAGGGTGACCTCTGTGCAATCTTTTGATTTACCACCTCACCAACGCATGTAATGCAGGGCACACATCCAACACAACAGAGATCATCTTAAGAATCATGGTGCTCGACTATCTGCCGTCGCAACACCGAGTTTTAGTATGTGTTCCGGACCCAATAGACCTTCTGGGTATCCGAATATAAATTGACAATCCCGAGCTGGCACGTCCGGCCATAGAGGTGTTGCCCTGCCCCAGCAGCCACCGTTATAACTGAGCGGACGTTCCAGCACAGCTGGAGTGAGTCATAAACAGACAAACGCATCCGGCTTTCCACAGATAATGTGGATGCGTTTGACTTTCCTCAAGATGAATCATGGCATGGATCTCTGGAAGATGTTTGTGGCCGCAATTGCCGAGGGTCACCAGAGTAGAATGCCGGTCTACTTCACATTTCCTTTCAAACAGAAATGGACCTCTTGAAAACTTTTTTTTTAAATGAACATTTCTTACTGCAATGTTTATTCTGCTTTTCCCAACAGTTCATTTTGCTGTTTTGCTGTGAGAAATTGTAAAAACACGCAAGGTTTTTATCACAACAAACCGTATCCATTTACTCACTTTATCTAAGAAAGTTTTCGCCATTGTCAAATGTTTTGAGGTCATGTTGCTGTGTATACAGCTATAATTGATGGTCCCTTTGGAAAAGAAATTGGCTTCTTAAGTAAGCATTTCAATTCTCCCTCACTAAATTTTTTAATAGTGGCTGAGAAGTCATTATTAAAATAAATGTTTTTTGGGTCATGTTTCTTTTTAAAATGCAGCAATACTACAGTCCTAATATAAAAAAATGTTGTTTCTAACATACATTTGTTTCTTCACAGATTGTCCCAAAGTGCTCAAGGTCATCTTTTGAATTTTGGGGCATTTTGCTTTGTAAATGTAGCTATGCTACAGTCTAAAGGTTATAAAAAAATGTTGTATTCACTAACAGACATTTGTTCTTCACAATTGTCCAAGTTGAGTGGCCAAGGTTGATGGTGCTGTCAGAAACAGGAATAGGTAGGACACGGTAATGGACACATATTGCAAAAAAGAACTTGTTTTTGCAAGAACTTTAAAATAGCAATCAATCCCTGTATTGAGACAACCCCATTAATACAATTAAAAAAAAGAAACAAAGACATGGTGGGATTCCATCCTATTATAAAAATGTGTTTTCTAGAATTAAACTACTAAAAAAAACTTGCATGTACAAAATAGCTGGTAAAACAATTCCTCAGAATTTGTACAGAGGTGAGGTACGTGAAACCTTGACCAGATGTAGTATTCAGAGGACATGGAGTAATGGAAAGCACGGACAGAGAACAAAGGTACAGAGACAATTTCCTCCAGCCACATTGAGTAAAATGAGAAAAGAATGCCAAGAAAAAGGGCACCCTGGGGTGGAACAGGAGCGTTTAAAACCCACCAGTATTTCCAATGCCAGATCAATATTGGTCCGCACGCATACAGGGAGGGCAACGAGCGCTAACCCAGGTTTTGACCTGTGTACAGAGGAAGGCTGGAGTTCTCACACTTCCTGCTTCCCCGCACTCTGCATCAGCACGAACAGTTTTCGTTGCTTGGCTACATCAGTGGCATTTTAACCGTGCGTGGTTAAAGATGACGGGAAGCCAGCCTGGCTCTCACCGCAACCCACTGTAAACAACTCCGACCCCTGGGTCATGGCTGTTGTCACAGACAGGTATAGTGTCAATGTCCAGATTCAACTAAAAGGTGGTTTAAAGACTCCTTTTATTCCATGCACTTTTTAATCAGGGGTCAACGTTAAATGGTCATACTGTGGCCCAGGAAAGGACAGTATATGTCCAGATTCAACTAAAATGTTGGTTGAAAGAGACTCCAATTATTTCCGGCAATTTTTAATCTGGGGGTCAGACAGGTTTATAATGGTCATACTGCGGTCCAGGACACGTTTCTAGTCAATGTCGCAGTTTCAACTAAAATGGTTAATGGAAAAGACTCCTATTTCAGCACTTTTTATTCTGTGGTTCAGACAGTGTTTACTGGTCATACTGCGGTCCAGGACAGTTCTATGTCGAATGTCCAGCTTCAACTAAAATGGTGGTTGAAAGACTCCTTATTTTTCCGGCACTTATTTTAATCCTGGGTTATGCAGGTTTTTGGGGCTCAATGCTGTGGACCGGACAGGATAGGTCAATGTCCAGTGAAACTAAAATGGTGATGAAAGACACCTTTTTCCGGCACTTATTTATCTGGGGGTCCATTCAGGTTGGGGCTCATGCTGTGCCCAGACACGGGATAGGTCAATGTTCCATGAAAAACTAAAATAGTGGGTTGGGAAAGCCTTCCTTTTTTTCCGCACTGTTAAATGTGGGGGTCATTGCAGGTTTGGGGCTCATGCTGCATTCCAGGACAGGTATATCAATGTCCAGTTTCAAGTAAAATGATGGTTTCAATAAATACTGCCTTCTGGCACTTTTTAATTTGTGGGTGATGCAGGTTAGGTCATGATGCCTGTGGTACAAGACAGGGATAGTGAAAGGGTGTGTGGACTTTTTTTCTGTGGCTTTTATAGCCTAAGTGTTGTGCCTAAGATGTAAGGCAGTTAATCCATTTGACTGTATGTGGCTGTTATTTCAGCTTCTCCAGGCCCTGTTTTGGGTGTACAAATGAAGGTTGTTGTGCTCTCCCATAGACTTTAAAGGTCATCGCATCATATCGATTGCTCACTATCGAAAAACCTTATCGATGGTGGCCGACTATCGACTATCGCCCGATGTCGATAGCCAACGTAATCGCTCAACACTATTGGTGAATCGATACTCAGAAAAGCTTTCGAGGTCCCACCCTCTTAAGCCTGCTTCTTAAATCCCAATGGTGTGCTACCGTAGGACAATCTGGAAAGTAGAAATTTGCTTACCAAAATCTCCATTTCCTGGAGTCCGTAGGCAGCACAGCTTTCCCACCCAGAGTTATTTCCTTCATTCATACTTACAATACTGGTATGCGGTGCTTCCAGCCAGACATTATAGGGCAACACTTAAGTGGTGGATTAGTTCAATTACTACTTGTTAACCTGTCTCTTCTAATAGAACGTAGGGGAAGTAATATCCCAATGGCGTGCTGCCTAGGGGATATATATATCTATATATATATATACTATAGATATATATATATACACACTACCGTTCAAAAGTTTGTAGTCGCTTAAGAAATGACCTTAATTTTTGAAAGAAAAAAAAAGCCACAGTTTTTTCAATGAAGCTAACATTAAGTGAATCAGAATAACACTATGTACAATTGTTAATGTGGTAAATGACTATTCTAGCTGGCTAATGTCTGTTGCTATCAATATTCTGCATAGGGTATAGAGACCCCTTTCCAAACAACCATCACTCCAGTGTGTCTAATGGTACATTGTTTTTGCTAACTGTGTAAGAAATCTATTTGGATAATATTGAACACACTTGAAAACCCGCTAGTGCATGTATGTTAGCACAGCTGAAAACAGTTTTACTGATTAGAGAAGCTATAAAACTGACCTTCCTTTGAGCTAGTTGAGAATCTGGAGCATTACATTTGTTGGTTCGATTAAAACTCGCAAAATGGCCAGAAAAAGAGAACTTTCATGTGAAACTTGACATTCTTGTGCTGAGAGATGAAGGCTATTCCATTCGAGAAATTGCCAAGAAACTGAAGATTTCCTACAACGGTGTGTACTACTCCCTTCAGAGGAGAGCACAAACAGGCTCTAACCAGAGTAGAAAGAGAATTGGAAGGCCCCGCTGCACAACTGAGCAACAAGACAAGTACAATAGAGTTTCTAGTTTGAGAAATCGACGCCTCACAGGTCTTCAAGTGGCCGCTTCATTAAATAGTACCCGCAAAAAGCCACTCTTAACATCTACAGTGAAGAGACGACTCCGGGATGCTGGTCTTCAGGACAGAGTGGCAAAGAAAAAGCCATATCGGAGACTGGCTAATAAAAGGAAAAAATTAATATGGGCTAAAGAACAGACATTGAACAGAGGAAGATTGGAAAAAAGTGTTATGGACAGACAAATCGAAGTTTGAGGTATTTGGATCACATAAAAGAACATTTGTGAGACGCAGAACAACTGAAAAGATGCTGGAAGAGTGCCTGTCAAGCATGGTGGAGGTAATGTGATGGCCTGGGGTTGCTTTGGTGCTGGTAAAGTGGAAGATTTGTGTAAGGCAAAAGGGATTTTGAATGAGGAAGGTTATCACTCTATTTTGCAACGTCATGCCATACCCTGTGGACAGCGCTTGATTGAAGCCAATTTCATCCTGCAACAGGACAATGACCCAAAGCAACCTCCAAATTATGCAAGAACTATTTAGGGAAGAAGCAAGCAGCTGGTATTCTATCTGTAATGGAGTGGCCAGCGCAGTCACCATAGCTCAACCCCATTGAGCTGTTGTGGGAGCAGCTTGACCGTATGGTACACAAAAAGTGCGCATCAAGCCAATCCAACTTGTGTCAGGGGCTTCTGGAAGCATGGGGTGAAATTTCTCCAGATAACCTCAGCAAATTAACAGCTAGAACGCCAAAGGTCTGTAATGCTGGAATTGCTGCAAAGGGAGCATTCTTTGACGACAGCAAAGTTTGAAGTAGAAAAGTATTATTTCAAATAAAAACCATTATTTCTAACCTTGTCAATGTCTGGACTATATTTCTATTCATCTTGCAACTCATTTGGTAAATAAAAGTATGAGTTTTCAGGGAAGACACAATTGTCTGGGTGACCCCAAACTTTTGAATGGTAGTGTATTAATTTATGTATATATATATATATATATATTCTATATAATTTATTTTATTTTTTTACATGGTCCTTTGTGATCAAAGTAATACTATAGTAATATATTATATATTAATATAATAATATAGTAATAGTACTATACTTAATAGACTTGTGGTGGAGGGAGGAAGGTGAGTTACTATCTAAAACTTGCCTGTTCAGAAGCAGGGACTTTGGGAATGATCACTGGATGTGGCCATTTTGGGATCTGCTTGATATCTCTGTGCACTCTTTCAGTAGTACAATCTGCCTCTGTTTTCTACCAAGCAAAAAAAAAAAAACCAAGTGAGTGTGTGTTTGTATATGTGGGTACATGATATTTATAATATCTCTTTCTTTATCTATATTTCTTTATCTCTCTATAGATATGTATATATACCCATACATTTTAAAATAGTGCTGCTATGATTAACCAATTCCAAATATAAGACAAAAATCCAGGTGGACAGCAAACAAAAGAATGCAAATCAATTCACTTTGTTTAAGCAGCTTTATATAATTTGCATGCATAGGCATCTCATTTTATACTGTTCGCTTGGACTTTGTTCATATGCATAGAAGGATATGTAAACTGATAGATAAGTACAAAAATATATTACACAAAAAAATGTACACAGTACAATTTAAAAAAAAAATTAAAATGTTTTATTAGATAGGTGAAAAACACATAGTTCTCTATTCACAATAGAATATGGGTGTCAGTAATCAGTCCTGGCCAAAACCACATAGTAAAAAAAGTCACAGCCCTTCAGTGATGAAAGTGCTAAAAAAAGGGGGGGGGAGGGTGTACCCATAGTGAAATGTGGATAGATAGATTAGATAGCTTGCAGGACAGACATTTCCTACCGTATTTACCTTAAAAGCAAAATCTGCCCTAGTTCCACATTCATCATAAATTTACTGTATGTAGTGTGGGTCATCATTTCCTTTCAGAATGCTTACTAAATTAGGAGACAAGTTCTTCTTCTGCACTTATAGTGATACCGGGTTAAAATGTCTGCCAAAGCCATTCTTACACAGAGTGTCTGTAGGTACACAATTCTCATTTTGTTTCTGTGCATACTACATATAATGTTGTATTATATATAATATATACACATTATTTATATGTCAATCCTTAACTTTGGTATTTGTTATACTGAACTTATCTATACGAACTAACTAGAGGAAAAGGAACTTTTAAATGCGAGATGGGCAATTTTGTAATCTCTACATTAGAAGATATACATATTCTTTTGTAGAAATGACAAAGCTGCTCTTGCCTTGCATCTAAAAATTCCATTTCCTCTAGTTATAAAAACGCTGAAAAAATGACTGAAAAGAGGTCCCATAGACGTGTATAGTAAAAGCATTCTTTGTCTCCACAAACCGTCTTTTCTCTGCTTGTTTTATTTGCTGGTCGTTTTTTGAAACACGTTGCAAAAAAACGAATGAGCAGGGCAGAAAATTTACTATGGGAGTCTATGTAAAGCTCTTGACGTTCATTTTTTGGTACCTTTTTTTGCATAAATCCATGGCAATTATAATGCTTTATATTTCTGTAAAATATGCGCGAAACGCGCCAAAAACTGGCGTTTTCTCAGCAGCTTTTGACAGGCAGTGGACAAAAAACTCAGTTTTATGAACATTTTTAGGGTTTGGATTTCAGTGGCTTTTTTTGTCCAATGCCATGTAGACACAGTCTAACTCGCTAGCATAGATCTGTTCAGCATAACAAATACCAAAGTTAAGGATTGAGTAGTGTTAAAAATATATGGGGGTGGGGATATATATATATATTTTTTTTTTCTAGAACCATGTTACTAGAATGGTATCCTAATCTGAAGTTCTGGTCCAGCTGGGCTCCTCTGGATGAACAGAAATGTAATAAAAACATCAGCAAGTATTCAGTTTTTTTACCTTGTTTGTGATTTCTAATTTAGATCTCTTTTTATTGAACTTGTATTCAATAAAATTGTAATTCAATTGTATGTCAGTCGTATGTACATTTTATTCGCCTTGCTAAATCCAAAAGTGACCCACATAAGCTTTATACTGCAGATTAGCTGCTACATATAAGCATGAGCCCACTACAAGCTCAGCAGAAGTTAAAAGGAACCTGTCACATAGGTTATGCTCTCCTTGTTAAGGGCAGCACAAGCTAGTGTCAGACCTGCTGTTTCCAGCGCTGTAGTTTTAGAGCATTTACCCCTCAAATCTTATTCATAAGCAGGTGTTGGCCCCGCCCACCAAAGGCTAGCCTCAGATGGGCGGGGCTTGAAAAAAACTGACTCTTCGAATGACTCTTCTGGCTGAAAACTGCAGATTTGAGCCTTAAATACTCTAAAACTGCTGCATCTAACAGAATACGGGACACAGCGCTGGAAACAGCAGGTCTGACACTAGCTTGTTTTGCCCTCAGCAATCTATGTGACAGGTTCTCTTTAATATCGGGAGAGATGTTTTTTATTGTAGCAAATATAGAACCATAGACTACTAAACCACCAGTAAAGAATATATCAATTAACTGCCCCACATAAATTGAGATATGTACGATACAGTAGGTTGCAAAAGTATTCATACCTTCTTACTGTTTTTCATTTTTAAACGTTAAGGCTATGTTCACACGGGTTAACTGCGGGACGTAATTACGCCCCGCAGTTACACCGTGTGGCCGGGGGCGGGAGCGGGGGGCCGGCACCTCGCCGGCCCATAGACAATCATTGCTAGCGGCGCGTATACGCCGCTAGAAAATGACATGTCAATTATCTCCCCACCCGGCGTATTCGCCGAGCAGGGAGTGGAGACGTAATCCATAGTTCTCTATGAGAACTGTGGATTACCGTAATGAATGGGCCGTTTTCAGCCCATAATTTGCGCACTTCGGTGCGTAATTATGGACCGAAATACGGCCCATTTTAAGCCCTGTGAACATGGCCTTAGGCCTCAAACTTGCTGAAATGACTGCCATTTATCTAGCAAGTGCACTGTAAAGTATAATACCTCATAGATTATATTGTGGGTTGCAAAAGCGCTCATACTTCTTGAACTGTTCCTCATTTTTAAACATTGCAGCTGCAAATTTAGAAGTGTTTTACTGATATTTTTTGTGATTGAGCAACACAAAGTAGCAAGTATTTGTGAAGTGTAAAATAAATGTTCTTTTCCAAATTTTTGCTAATTAAAAAAACTGAAAAGTGTGATGTGCATATGTATTCAGCTCTCTGTGCTCTGATACCCCCAAGTAAAATTTACTGTGACCAATTGCCCTCATGCCTGAAAACTGTCTAGCTGTAAGACTTTCTTTGTTGCCCATAACAACCAATCAGAGCTCCTCTTTCATTTTTTTAGAGCACTATATGAAATGAAAAGGGAGCTCTGATTGGTTGCTATGGACAACAAAAATCTGAGGCTCCTAATATATAAATAGAGTGCATCTATATGTAATTTATTCTCAGTATAAAAACAGCTGCTTTGTGAAAGCCTTAGAGGTTTCTTAAAGAACATTAGTGAATAAACAGCGTCCTGAAAACCAAGGAATGCACCAGACAGCTCAGGAATAAAGTTGTGGAAAAGTGTGTTGCAGTGTTAGGTTTTTAAAAAAATGGTCTAGGCTCTAAACATCTCACAGAGCACTGTTTAATCCATCATCCATAAATGTAAGGAATATGGCACCGCTGATAACCTACTAAGGTATAGCTTTCAACTTAAACTAACAGCTCAGACAAACAGAGCACTAATTAAAGAAGCTGCCAAGAGGCCCAAGGTCATTATTTAGGAGGTGCAGAGATCCACAGCTTACGTGTGAGAATCTGTCCACAGGACAACTAATAGTTGTGTACTCCACAAAACTTGCATTTACGAAAGACAGGAAAGAAGAATGATACCAAGCCATAAGAAGTCCCTTCTGCAGTTAGCAAAAAGCTATGTAGAGCACGCAGCAAGCACGAGGAGAAAAGGACTCCAGTCAGATAAGACCCTTATTGAACTTTTTCGCCTAAATGCCAAACGCTATCTTTGGAGTAAAGCAAACATTGCTCATCACTCTGAATACACCATCCCCACCCTGAAGCATGGTGGTGGCAGCATCATGATATGGGGAGGCTTTGCTTCAGCAAGGGCTGAGAAGCTGGTCATAGTTGATGGGAAGATGGATGGAGCTAAACACAGGGAAAACTTATTAGAGGCTGCAAAAGACTTTAGACTTGGGTTAAGATTCACCTTCCAGTAGGACATGGATCCTAAACATACAGTCAAAGCTACAATGGAAGGATTTAAATCAAAGCATATTCATGTGTTAAAGTGGCCCAGTCAAAGTTCAGGCCTAAATCCTATTGAAAATTGCTGTTCACAAACATTTGCCAACCAATCTGACTGAGCTTGAGCCATTTTGCAAAGAAGAATGGGTAAAAATGTCAGCCTCTAGATTTGCAAAGCTGGTAGAGGCATCCCCCAACAGACTGTCACTGTCATTGCAGCTGGAGGGGGTCCTACAAAGTATTGACTGAGGGAGATGAATACCTATGCACGCCACACTTTTCATTTTTTTTCTGTTTGTAAAAATTTGGAAAAGCTTGTGTCATTTTCTTTTCACTTAGCAAATACTTGCTCTACTACATAAAATTATGATAAACTACATATAATTTTGTGGCTGCAGTGTTTAAAAATGAGGAACAGTTCAAGGGGTATGAACACTTTTGCAACCCACAATTAGAGATGGGCGAATTGATTCTAACGAAGTGGAATTCGTTTAGAATTTCAGGAAAACTTCGGTTCGGAACGAAGTCGAACTTTGGGGTACTTCGCATGAACGAAGTGTGCTTTTGATTGATAAAATGGCTGCAAGCACATGGCGTTACATGGGGCAAAGAACTCTGGGAGTAAGAAGGGCATAGCCTACATGAAATGTGCAGAGATGAAGCCAATCAGAGACCGGCGGGATTCTGTGACGTCACCACACTATATAAGTCCGGGCACGACGCTGGGAGCTCATACCGCTCTCACTGTACTGATTAGGGAAGATGCTGCCATGGCTGCTAATGATATCTCTTACTAAAGAACTCATTTTTATACAGAGATTTTGGGAGGTGTCATAGCTTGTCTCAGAAACTGCTTCTATTAACGTTCTATTTCTGATTTTGTGGGGTTTTGGATCTGAAGTCCAGTGTGCGTCCAGTGCAGCTGCATATACATTTTAATGCTATCTGCTCACAGCACATTGAATATCCAAGGGTGATCTAAGCCTCTTCCTGTTGTATTCATTTAAAGAAACAGCGTTTTTACAATACAAATACCACTTCATTTTTGGCTGCTCAATTCTTTTGCGCAATTTACATCCAGGGTTAATTAAGCGTTGTTTCTGCTGCTGTGGTGACTAAAAGAAACCGTCTTTTCCCCGGGAAAAAAAAACTTTTCCTGTAGCATAATTCATAACCGAAGGTTAATTAAAAGTTTTTTTTTGGTTTTTGTAGCGAAAAAATACAACGCCATTGTAAAATGTTTAAAAAAGCTGGGTAGTTTTTAGCTGCTCAATTCTTTTGGGAAATTTACCCCCCCCGGGGTTAATTTAAGGGTTTGGGTTCTGCGGGTTGGGGTGAAAAAAAAGAAACCATTTTTTTCCCCCGGCAAAAAGACTTTTTGGCCTGTTGCAAAATTTTCAAAACCCAAAAGGTTAATTACAAGTTTTTCTCTTGCGGGTGTACCGTAAAAAAAAAAAGGGGCCTTTGAAACACGTTTCCCAAAGCGGTAGTTTTGGTCCCTAAATTTTTTTGCACAATTTACATCCGGGGGTTTAAATTTTAAAGGTTGTTCTGCTGTTGGGGTGGCTAAAAAAAAACCTCTTTTTCACCGGAAAAAAAGACTTTTTTCCTGTTAGCAAATTCAAAAGCAAAGGGTTAATTAAAAGGGTTTTTTCTCTTTTTGGTGTTCGTAAAATACACGCCATTGTAACACCTAAAAAAGCTGGAAATTTTTTGGGCTGCCTTTTTCCCTTTTTGCGCAATTTAAACCCCAAGGGGTTTTAATTTAAGTATTTTTTTTGCAGTTTTTTACTCAGTAAAAAAAACTTTGTTTTTCACCACCACAAAAAAAAATTCCCTGTACCCCAAATTTCATTATCCGGGTTAATTAAGCCTGTTTGTGCTTTTTTATTCAGTAAAATACACAGATTTTTTAAAAAGGGGCACATACAAATTATTTTTTTCCTTTTTTGGCCCATTTTGTGGAGCGCAATTTTTTACCCAAGGGTTAACCCAATTTTTAGGGGTTTTTCATTTGGGGGGTAAAATTCAGGGTGTTTTATTTATCATTTTACAGAAATCTTCATCTAACAGTGTTTTAAACATTTTAGAACAAAAAAAGTATATCAGACGGGGAGAGGGTTGGGGCGGGATCTTCACCTGCGAGTGGCAGTGGCAAAAACATTCCCTGGAGCAGGCCCAGGCCCGCACCCACACCCAAAGGGGACGTCGCCGCGGGGGGTCCTGGGTTTTGAGGCCACAATTTGCCGCTTTTCATCTGGGCGGCCGTGTGCTGATTTGAAAACCCAAGAGTTTTGTTTGGGTTGACTAGGTCATCCATTTTCCTACCAAAAAAACATCGGGACAACCCCAGCCCAGGGTGGGTGGGTTTGTCAGACCCCAACCCTTATTTGGGACAGGGCCCCGGGGGACCCGGGGTCAGGGGCCCCCCAAACCGGGCCTAAACCCGCCTCTGCCCCCTTCCGGTTTCCCCTCGGGAAAGGGATTCTATTTATGGGGTTTTTAAAGCTCGCGCCACTTTTATGGGCGAGGTTGAAAAATTTGGGGGGGGGCCAGTCAGCAGCTATTTGGAAAGCGAAAAAAGGGGGGCCAATACCCCAAATTCTTGCATTTGGCGGCAAAGTATAAAATGTGGAGGGTGGCTGGGAGGCCCAATGTTGTGGGGGGGTCAGCCTTGCATACAAAAACCGGTGATGAGGACAGGCAGTGACGATGAAACAAAAAATTTAAGGGATGATGTACCGACCGCACTTGGGGAGCCGGGTGAAGCCCCGTCAGGAGAAGAGGGGGTCAGCTTTCCCGAAAATAAGGCAGCGGCGCAGCCGCAAGTGGGTTTGTGGGCCGGAGTCAGCGGGGTTTAGCAGCGGGGTGTGGGTGGGGGGGCCAGCGCCAGGGGGTAGAAAAAAACCGCTTTGCAGGTCCAAGAAATAGGGCACGGGGGCCCCTTCAGCGGGCAGCGACGGCAGTAGTCCCCCAGAGCGGGGGCTTTTGGGGGTTTAAAATAAGTACCGGGGGGTGGGGGCACTTTGCTAAGACCCCGGAAAACCCCGAAAAATGGGTATATGTAAATTGGGGGGCAAAAAGTAAAGGGCTGGCCGGGGAGAAAAACGTTGGCCCCCCGGCCCCGCGTCAACCCCATGAAATTTTCTCCACCCGGGGGCCTGGAAAAAAACGGGGCTCAAAATGTGGGGCCCATCCTGCCCCCCGGACCCGCAGCAGCGGCCAGTGGCACGCATGTCATTGCACCCAGTCAAGGCTCCACCCCCTCTGCAAAAGGGAGCGTTTCTCTTTGCCTTTCTCTCCCCCCCCAAGGGCCCCTTCCCTCACTACTAATGGGGGCCAGCAGTTTTCAGCGGGCGTTTTGCAAAGAAAAAACAGTTGCGCCCAAAACCACCCTAAGGTGAAAGCAGTACCTTTGCTCCTGTCCAATTTGTTGGTACTGCAGTCCCTCCCTTTCCCAAGGGTGGACTCTCCCACCATTCAAAAAAACTAGGGTTGTGCCGGCCGGGGAATGGAGATTTTCCAAGCCTTTAATTTTTTTTTAAAAAAGGCAGTCCCCGCATTTTCATAAAATGTAGAAACAAAAAAAGGGGGGCCATTTCCTTGAGTTATCGGTTTTTTCCCAAGGGCACGGCGGGCGTGGATTTCTGGAGCTGAAAACTATGGTAAAGGGCCATTTAAAAATGTCCTTTGGGGCCCCTTTGGGGTGAATGTGCTTTCCCCCCCCAGGCACACCAAAAAATTTGGACGGGAGACGCCGTTTTCTCCTCCACTTTTGTCAAATCGGTCCTGCCCCAAATTGTCCGCCCCCCCTCCTCCTTCACCACCATTAAAGACTACCTCAAGTACTGCCCCAAATCAAAACCACATGTTAGGGCACAGGGGGGGCCCACGCATTTTCCTACCCCGGTTTTCCTCGGCAAACAAAGTCGGGACAGGGGGGAAAAAACGGTTTCCGCGTCATGCAGCAAAAAATAAATTGTTTTCCCTTTTCTCCGCGCCAACTGCAAATGGGAAAACCCTTGGTGAGGGACAAGGGGGATAAACAGGGTGTCCGCGCTGCTATGAGGGGGGTTGGTCCAGGGGCCCCCTGCATGGCCCCATGTGTTCAAAAGGGTTGTAAAAAAGGTTTGAATCTTCCACCGATCTTGGGAAGATTCTAAAAAAATGGCCAGGAAACTGTGCCAAAGCACTTTATCCATTCCTAAAAAAGCCAGGAAAAACCTTCCCGAGTTGCAGTGGCAGAACGGCCCCCTCCCCAACCCCATTCTGATATGCGGGTGTTTTCCCCCCGTTGGGAAATTCCCCGCCTGCACATGTTACCGAGAAATAGAGTATGGGGTATGAAAGAGAAAACCCTTAAAACGAATTGTTTTATGATCCAGGGGGGGGACAGGAGTTCTCCCTGTGTAAATTTTATGTCTGCCCCGGGCGAACTCATGCGTGACCCTGCCTTTATTGAGGGCCCTTTTGAGGAGGTGACGTTTTTTGTCAGTCGCCAGGACACGGGGATGGAAAAACGGCATTTCCCCTGCTTCATGTCCGGGGAAAAAATGCTGAAAAAAAAACTGTCTGGGCAGGGGGGCTGGAAAAAAAAATGTGGTATACACCGCGCCACATGAGTTGGGGGGGACTGAAATGGGGAGGAGGGAGGAGGAACAAAGGGAGCGTAGCCTTTTCCTGGTGAAATTTGGGGTGGGTTTTTTTACCCAGGGGACAAGAGAGGGGGCGGAGCACTGGAGGAGGAGATGGAGAAAGGGGGAAGATGAGGCCCGAAAGACCCCCAAGCACCCTGGGCAGTATCAGGGGGGATGAGGCAGGGAGCCCCTCGGGGTTTACTTGTGCAGATGGCCCTACATGCTGATTTTTCCTGGCTTTGTGCCCCCGAATATCAAACATCCGGCAGAGGGAAATTCTGGCTCTCCACCCTATTGGACCCTCGCTTTCCCCGTTCCCAAAAGGGGGGCCTTTTTCCCAGCTAAATTTAGAGGGGGGACAAACCCAAATACATAGGGAAATCCTCCATAGTCAAATTTGGGCCCCGGGCCTAAGTGGGGGCATCGTTCCCCCCCTGACAGGTCGGGCTGGGGGGGTTTTTCGTGCTCCCGTACTACTTTCCGGGGGCTGCTTGGGGGGGAAAGGGGGGGGTAGGAAGCGTACCAAACTCCATCAGCAGCACCCAAGTCTGGAGTCACTGATGAGCAAACTTCCTTTTAAACCCCCCTAGTGAGGGGGGGGTAGTCGCCAGAAAACAGCACAGGGCCTGGAGCCAGTCCCTTTTAACCAACGGTTTGGTTTGGGGGGTATTGGGCAGCACTCTGCCAACCCCATTAGGAGATCCCCTGGACTTTTGGGGAAACCCCAAAATGGAAAGGGGTGGCCGCAACTTGCCGAGTTTTCAGTGGAGAAGCGTCCTGCCCGGCCCCGTTTGGGGTGGCATCCGAGGGTAGTGTTTTAGTGCGGGGGGGGCCATCATTAACCCCCAAGGGGGAACCCCCTTTGTCCACGGAAAAAAGTGGAACGATGACCTTTGTCAGGTAAGTAATCATTTTGGATCGGGGCCCGGATTTCCAACCCCCACCAATGCCTTTTGGCTCAGACTACAAACAGCCCTGACGCCTTTTAACCAAACGTGAGAAATATCCCGGGGGTTTTAAAAATACCTGCCTCAGCCAACTATTCTGATTTCCACCACCCCCTGATTTCCCCACATCTGCTGCCAGTTTCTCCCTCTGCCCCCCAAACCCTCTTTACCAGGGGGCTGGATTGGTCCCCCCACCTTCACACTCTGTCATTGTGCCACTTTTTGGGCCTCATGCTTTTGCTCTGTTGCCCGGTGCCGTTTTCATCCCACTGTGTTTATTTTTTGCCATCTGACCTCGCTTTTTGCTCCTGCCCCCCGTTAAACCCCCACTCGGGCATTTTGCCACTCTGTGGCCTACTCCCCGTTTTTTTCCCCCTCCAGAATGTCATTGTGCCACTGCTGACCTCATGCTGCTGCGGTTTTCTGCTTTCCGGGGGACCTCCACAAATGTTTTCTTTTGCCACACTTTTGGGCCCTCCCGTTTGTGGGCCCCCTCCAGAATGTCAAATTTTGCCCCCTCCCCCTGACCTCATGGGTGTGCTGCCGTGACTTCCACCTCTGTATTGGGGCCACTGTGGCCCAATCCTGTTTTTGCCACCTCCCCGAATGTCATTGTGCCAAATGCCCCACCTCATGCTGCTTCTGCCGTGCCCTCCAAAACTGTTCCCCTTTTTGCCACTCTGGGGCCCACTGTTTTAGCCCCCCTCCGAATGTCATTGGGGCCACTACCCCGACCTTTATACTCTGCGTTTGTGCCCCCCAACTGTGTCATTTTGCCCCTCGCTGGCCTACTCCTGGGCTAAGCCCCCTCCAGAATGTTTATTTTTGCCACTGCCCGATCATGCTGCTGCCGTGACCTCCACACTTGTCAATTTTGCCACTTTTTGTGGCCTACTCCTGCTTTTTCCCCCTCCAGGATGTCATTGTGGCCCCCTGCCTGACCTTTATGTGCTGCTGCCTGCCTCCACACTGTGTCTTGTTCCACTCTGTGGCCTACTCCCTTTTTTTTCCACCCCAAAAATGTTCCCCTTGTGCCACTGTTGCCTCATGCTGCCCGCTGCTGGGCTGCTGTCGTAACCTCCACCCCTGGTTTTCATTGTGCCACTCCCGTTCCTACCCCCTATTTTTTTCCACCTCCAAAAAGTCATTGTGCCCCCTCGCCTGACCTTTATCTGCCCTTTTGCCCGGCCCCCCACACTGTTCATTGTGCCACTCTGTGGCCTTCTCCCCCGTTTTTGCCACCTCCAGAATTCATTGTGCCACGCCCGACCTCATACTGCTGTGTCGTGCCCCTCCACCCCGGGGTTTATTTTTGCCCCTCTGTGGTAACCTATTTTTGCCACCCAGAATGTCAATTTTGCTTCCGCCTTGGGCCTCATAATGCGCTGCCCTGCCCTCCACACTGTCATTGTGACCCTGTGGCCCCAATCCTGTCTTAGCCACCTCCAGAATTTTCAAATTTTGCCCCTGCCCGACCTCATGCTTCAGGCCGTGACCTCCACACTTTGTCATTTGCCCCTCTGTGGGCCTTTCTCCTGTTTTTTTTCCCCCTCCAGAAAGTCATTGGGCTTCTGTCTGACCTCATGCTGCTGCTGCCCCGGGCCTCCAAAACTGTGCCCTTGTGGGCCCCTCTGTGGCCTACCCGTTTTTGTCACCTCCCGAATGGGCCAAAATTGGGGCCACTGTTTTGACCTCATGCTGCTGGGTGCTGTGGCTGCCCGCCCCCAAAAAAAAAACCCCACACTGTTTTCATTGGGGCCACTCTTTTGCCCACTCCTTTTTTTGCCACCCCCCCAGAAGTCATTGGCCACTTTCCCGGGCCCCATGTGGCTGCTGCTGTAAACCCCCACACTGGTCATTGTGGGCCCCTCTGTGGCCTACTTCTTTTTTGCCACCCCCCAGAATGTCATTGTGCCACCTCTGAACCCCATGTTGCTGCTGTGGCTGTGCGTTTAACCCCCCCCACCTGTGTCTTTTTGGGCCCCTCTGTTGGGGCCCAAATTTTTGTTTTTGGGCCACCTCCCGAATTTGGGATTTGTGCCAACCTTCCATTGCCTTTATGCCTGCTTTTTGGGGGCCCGTCCGCCGTCTACCCCCCCAATCTGTCATAAAGTTGGGCCCCCTTTAGTTTCAGCTTGTTTTTTTTCCAGCTTTCCTTTGGGTTGGGGCTTTTTTAAGCCTATATTCCCTGCTTGAGTTTTTTGGGGCATTTTGCCCTTTAAGGTTCCAGGGGAAATTTTTTTAGTTTTAATGATTTTTAAGGCGGGGGGGCCAGTCAGGGGCGTGTCATACTAAAACACAACATTGTATGAAGACCAAACCAAACTTTTAATTTTGCATATTTAAGCAGGGCCCCCAAAAACGTTTTACAGACCCTGCAGGGGTCGTGGGAGCCCGGAAATAGGGGGTTTTTTTTAAAGGGGATTTCCCGAAGTAAAATTTGGGGCCGAAACAAATTTTTCGGAAAATTCGCCTAAGTGAAACCCAATAAATTTTTTAGAAAATTTTCCCTCTCTACCCCCCAATATATAATCTGGGGTTAAAATTATACCCCACAGTGCACTTGCAGAAAAAATGGTATTTTTTTAAAGGGGTCGGTAATTTGGGGTTCTTTATTTTATTTCATTATAATTTCCGGTTTTTAGAGTTTGCGCTTGCTGGTGAATTTTTATTGGGGGCTGCTTCCTCTGTATTATCCTTCCCCTGGGCTGTTTTTAAAAAATGATTCTTCTGTTTGCAGTGGATTCATTTTTCTTCTGCAAATACATGTACATAGCATTGAAAATTAAAAAAAGCAAAAATGAGGGGTGATAAGATAAAAATGATGTTTTTATGGAAAATTTTTTTTTTTCTGGTGCCCTCCCCAATTATAAGTTTATAAAATTAAAAGTGCCCTATTAACATGGCCCCACAAATTGGGAAAAACCCCTTGTTTTTTTTAAATTTGATGCATTTTTTTTTAATTATAATATTAACAATTCTGAGTCAATAAGGGTTAACTATACATAAATGTTAAAAAAAATAAATTTTCTCTGGGGTTTTTATAATAATATTTGCCCCGATTTCACTCTGGTTTTAAAATTTTTGATGGAGCCTAAAAAGTAGGATTTACAGCACTAGGTTCTTCTTCAGGCTTTAACAGGAGAACTCATGATGACGAATTAAAAAATGGAGATTTACTGCATTCGTTTTTAAAATTGTTTTAAAAAACAAAAAAAAACTTTGCTTACATTCATCAGCTTGTATGTATATCAGACCTCTTTGTGCGTGTGTAAATCTGTTGTTCCTACCCGACCTTCATTCAAACCATCTTTCTGCATGCATGTCTCGTGGTTCCTTTTCATGTTTCCCCATGGTTTTTAAACCCCTTTTTTCCATCCCCCGTTAAAATTAAACCCCCTTTTTATTTATTTTATTGTGAGGAATTGATATGCCAAACAATCCATTAGTTCTTATATACATATATCGAAATCTACCAAGATGTCCTGTACACTAGTTTCAACCACTTCCAAACCCCATCACTAAAATAGATGTGTGCCTCATGAAATCTAAAGGTCTATAAGATTTATAGTTAACCCTTACTCGTACATGTTAAAATTCTAAGCTACTAGAACACATCATAAACTTTATTCAGGTTTTTTCTATTTTTTATACACTTTTCAGTTGAAAGCAAAAGTTTTAATAACACTAAATAAAAGGTTTTAAAAAAAACCCCATATGGGATGTTTTTTTTCACTATCTGACATGAAACCAAATAAACCTTACCTGTTTTAGGTAAATTTAGATTACCAAAAAAAATTTATATTTGCCCAAAAAGAGAGAGGAATTTTTTTAAACCATTTTTATTACTTTTTTTCAAAGTCCAAAATTTTTCATACAAGGGAAAAATATGCCTTTTTAAAAAATTTGGGACAGCCCCCTATGATGAGTCCCTGTCTTTGGAAGCTTTTGATAGGTTTTTTTGGCAATTAATTAAAAAAACACCCGTGGATATATTTTTAAAACAAAACCCAAACACATTGCTTTGTGGGGTAACATCCATGGGAAAAATCTAAAGAAATCAGCCAATAAATCAGGAAGAGAAATTTGGGGGATTACACAATTCCCGGATCATCCTTGGGTACAATTTTTCCCAAAACCTGAAGGTGCTTTTTTCATCCCTACAAAAAACTTGCATTATGGCAATTATAAACAAGAAAAAAGGGAATGCCCGCCATCATACCGCTCAGGAAGGGGATGGGTTTTTGTGTCTCAAAAATAACGTCCCTTTGGGCCACATGTTTCATATCAACCCATTATCCACAGTGAAATGATGTGTATAAAAATGGGTCCCCTTTACCAGGAGAAAACCATTATCCAAAAGAAAAAATATAATGACCATTGTTAAAATTTGGAGGAAAAAAGGGGGAAGGGTTGGAAAACCCCGGGGGACCATCCCCCCTGTTAAAAAACGGAAAGGGGGGGGGGGGGGGAAACAACATTTTTTGTTTTTTTTTTTTTTTGCTGCAGGGGGACTTGTGCACTTCACAAAATATAAAGGAACAGAAAAAAAGAAGATTAAGTGGCAATACTGGGAAACAACATTCAAGACATCAAGGGAAATTAAAAAAATTGGGGGGAAAATGGATCTTCCAAAAAGGGGCAAATGACCCAAAGATACTGTCAAACGGTTACAAATTGGCCCTTTAAAGGAAAAACTAAAAATCATTTGGGTTTTGGGAAAGGGGCCCTCACAAAAAACCCCGATCCCCAACCTATTGAAAAAGTTTTTGGCAAAGGGTGGAAAAGGCAGGTGCAAGCAAGGCGACCTACCCAAAAATGGCTTTCCGGGTTTCACCAGTTTTGTCAGGGGGAAAAGACCAAAATTCCTGCCAACTATTGTGAGAAGCTTGTGGAAGGATATCCAAAAAACATTTGAAACCAAATCATACAGTTTAAAGGCAATTTTCTAAACCCAAAAACTAATGAAATGTATGTAAACTTTTGACCCTTTTCAGAAGTAAAAAAAATGGGCTCTCTTTTTCTGGCATTTGGCAAATATAAATAATTTTGGTTCCTAATTGACCTAAAACAGGTAAGGTTTATTCTGATTTCCTGTCAGATAGTGAGAAAAACATACACGTGTATTTTTATATAGTGTATGCAAACTTCTGGTTTCAACTGTATATAGTGTTGGAATGGCCATACACTGGAGAAATAAGGTACAATACATTGTCTAAGTGGGAGTACCACACAAGTGCTCATATAATACTGACATACAGTGACAGCATAGCAGCTCCATACATAGTTATTTAGTAGCAGTGATAGACAGTATTTAACTGAAATCTTTGACTTCATGCATCCCTAAGGCTGGCCCTGTCTGTACATGATTAGTATTACTTACTTCCACATTCAGTTTATTGGGCATTGCATTTGGCTGAATGGACAGACTTATTTCACATTTAACCCCATTGATGTCGTGGATATCATGAGTAGATGATGAATCTCCTAGAAATATATATGTAAAAGTCTTTGGTTTGTATTACATACTTAACAACCATAAACAGTACAATAACAGAAATCTCAACATTATCATAAAACAGTTGTAAATGTTCTTAGAAGTTTTTGGTCAGAAAATGTATTGTTAGAATTTTAGTTATTTTACCCTATTTAACAGTTCTGGAAAATCCAGTAAAAGTGTCCCCCTGACATGACAAAGATACACATTGGATGAGAACATTGGTGGATTTTTTTTTTCAACTCTGACCACTAGTGATTTCTATAACTAAGATAGAAATGCTATGTACAGAATGTCTAAATCTTTTAGGGCCAGCTTAGACTTTGACAGAATGTTGTAAGCAAACCTCTATTTCTTTAAAAACTAGTATTTATAATGTTTTATTAGAGATTTCTAGTAATTACATTTTCTAAGCAGTGCTGACCAGGTTTAGTACACTGAGACTGTGGA
This sequence comes from Phyllomedusa bahiana, assembly GCA_025379985.1. Lineage (NCBI taxonomy): Eukaryota > Metazoa > Chordata > Amphibia > Anura > Hylidae > Phyllomedusa > Phyllomedusa bahiana. The sequence goes on along the minus strand of JAODAL010000806.1, from coordinate 17,619 downwards.
AACTAATTACGGACGTATTTAAATACAGATTAAACAAACCGCTCAACTTGCAGTTCTTGATATAGATCTGATGGAACACCCTCCTCTACTTAGAACTGTTCTCTTTCATATCCTCGTAGCTACCAGTATGTCTATTGTTCGACTTTGGTAAGATCCTGATACCCCCTCCATATCGGAGATTAAACGTCGTATTAACTACAATTGTGCATGCGAGCTGCGTCGAGCAGATCCCCCTTATCTATGCCTCAAAAAGGGATACCTTTGGTTGCCTTGGATATCTTCTAAATACTTTACTCCGTAACCCCTCTTCACATGGATATTGTTTTGCTGTATATGTATGATGACTAAGTAAAGACTATAGCCTTACGGAAATACCTTTGTTTCTTGTTTCTTATTTAAGCTTTGTACTATGTTTCCCTTTATTGTACCCACAAATCTCAATAAATATGTTTAAAGACTGTGGAAACTGGTGGAGGTCTATCTTATTTACATCTGCAGTACACCCCAAAGTGAGCTACAAATGAAAACTGAATATATTAAACTTGCCATACAGTGTTGTGCTTCTGACTCCGGTCAGCCCGGTTAGACCCAACCTGAAATTTTCTGGCAATCAAAGGAATATTGTGTACCTAATTGGGATCTTGCCAGTTTGACAAGAATAAGGAAGTGTATTCAATGAATGAAATGGGACTCAGTTTGGGATATTTTTATGCTGCCATTTGAGACCATATTTTTTTACCTATTGTACCCTAATAACCTCTTCTTACCTTGCGCCTCGTTCTACATAACTTTGTAATTTGTAGCTATAGACATATATTATTTTCCTGTGTAGAGATAACTCACTATTTCTTTTACACACGTCAACAAATTTGTTGGTACCTCTCCGTTAGAGAAAAAAACCACAATAGTCACTGAAATAACTTGAAACTGACTCCCATTATTGTACTAATGCCATTGAGGGGTCATTTTTATCTATTTATCTATAGGGTAGTATGTATTGATTGTGCTATGTGTTTTTACTTGGTTTCAAAGTTTTTTGGGTGTTAGATGAGATCTGAATAAAATATTTTCAATTTTATTCCTTGCATTTTTGGGCTTCTGCTTTCCTTAAATGTGCTTTCTTTCCTTCCATGTATCAATAAATTGTAGACTTTCTTTTTCCTGTTGACTGGCAGGCTGCCAATCGGCATGTTTAGTCGAATGACATACTTCCTTTTTCTTGCCGACTGGTTGTATGATTTTCCAGTGATCTCCAGCAGAATTTCAGTCTGACTGAACTGGCTGGACCTGAATTTGAGACAGAACCCTCTTGGCATAGTATATTCTTCTTAATAAAAATTTAACTTCTGCTAATGCACTCATAAGTACTGTGACATTCTGCTGAGCCCATTCGAAGTATAAAAAAGGTCACCAGTGATCCCTGTATCCTGCTGACCACACCTGTAGGGAAGGTACTTGTTACAACCCCATATATATAATTTACAAAATGTCACATGTCTAATGGTGTTCATAAAAATAAACATTTCCTCTAATTGTTGTGCACAGAAATTAGCAGAATAATCTTCCCCAATTTAAGTAATAGAACTGGATCAAAATGTGCAATTAGGTATAGTGTCTATTACATATTGATTTCAGTAATCAAGTGATACAATTTTATAACATCTACATGAATTCTACCATGAGGATGCTTTTTTGAAATTGCACACAGTTTTAGTTGTATTTTTATTTAGCCAAACACAGGTGAGGTTTGTAGGTGAGTGCTCATATGCACTGGAAAACCCTGTGTATGCAGCATGTACAGCAGTAGGCATAGCCCATATGCTTCTTTTAGTGTGGAGCTGTAGGATCTACCTTGAGCTTCACCAATATAATGATATATTTTCTATTTTGTTCTATATTTTTGTCATATTTGTTTGGAACCTGACAGAAAATATAACCTTTGTATGCCTCTGTATTAAATTGTATGTATAGAGGAGTACAATGGAGTACCTCTGTGGAAGCCCTATTACAGTTCAGTACAAAATGTAGCCACACGCTCAAGTAATAAACCCTAAGGGCTTGTCCTCACTGCACTGGTTACTTGTCTGTTTTTCAGACAGTTTGCGGTTTTACAAACCGTCTAAAAAACCATCAAGCAACGCTGCTCCATAGATTTCTATGTAAACTCCGTGCAGCAGTCCCCACTGCACGGATTCTCCGCCGGACAGTTTTTTAGACCTTCAGTGTTCCGAAAAACTTAGAACATGCTCATTCTTCCGCCCGGTTCTCGGGCGGAATATGAATATGTGGGTGAGAGGGGGGACGGCTTGAATCTGCAATCCGTGGAAAAAAGCCGTCCCCCTGCGTGCCAAAAAAAGCCTAAATACCGGTCGGTATTTCCGACCGGTATTTGGTCTTTACCGTGTAATCGCATTTTTAGGGATACATGTATGAAAACTGTCTAGGTCTAAAATTCACTTTGTTGCCTATAACAACAAATCAAAGTGCCCTTTTCATTCTCCCAGAGCACTATATGAAATGTAAGGGGCGTTTTGATTGGTTGCTATAGGCAACAAAGTGAATTTTAGACCTAGACAGTTTTCATACATGTGGCCCTAAATGTCATTTTAGAAAATTCTGATGACTAACACGGCCTGAAATAAGGAATGTCCATGACCAATCTGCTTTTACTTTACAGTGATGATTCAACCTTTATACTACCCTGTTTCCCCTGAAAATAAGGCATCCCCTGAAAATAAGACGTAGTGCATTTTTTTATGCAATTCAGAGTTTGGCTGCTTATGCTGATGTTTGTGATGAAATCACTACAGTATATTAATACATGTTGATTTTTTTTTTTAACAACAAATGTGAATTCTTATTCATGGAAAAATAACACATCCCCTAAAAATAAGTCTTAGCTTGTCTTTAGGAGCAAAAATTAATATAAGACTGTCTTATTTTTGGGGAAACAGGGTATCATTTTAGATCAACTGGTTTCAGTAGATACAATTATAACACAGCCTTTTATGTGGTGCTTTGAGCTAGCATGTTCCTTTGCAACCAGTATATTGAAGGTATTTTGTTCAGATTTTCTCTAAAAATGCTACATTATTTAGATTTTGTTAAAATGAGGCACTGTTCACATCTTTTTTTAATGTATACTTTGAAGGTCTATGTCAGGAGTATCCCATTAACCATAGAGTGGCATATAAAGAATTGGGCAAAATGGTAAAACAAAAATATACTGTGCCATTTCCTTTTTTGCAGTGCTATTAGTAGGAAATTTTTAACAGTTGTGATGCTTTTCTATACAGTAAGAAATGTATTCTGGCACATACTGGTCTCTGTCAGGTCAGTGGAGTCCTTTCGCTCTGATCATTCATATAATAAAAAGTTAAGTTTATAGGTGAGGTTGTGAGGTGCTTTGCATCACGTTACCGTTACTTGACCAGAAGTTTGTGGTTCACGACTTGTTACAGCTGGACCTAAAATAATAATAAAAAAATATTTTAATCTTATATCCTCATATCTTGATATAGAAAACGATATAATCTGTATAAATACAGTGTTGGCATCGGGCCATCGACATCGGTTCGATGGTCGATAGTCGACCGTCATCGACAAGATATTCGATGGGCGATGATAGATGATCGCCGATGACATTAAAGTCTATGGGAGAGCAACAACACCTTTTATTCTTACACCCAAAAAAGGGCTGGAGAAGCTGGAATTAACATCCACAACAGTCAAATGGATACGTGCTACACCTTAGGCAACACACTTAGATTATAAAAGCCACAGAAAAAAAATCACACACCATTCACTATCCCTGTCTTGCACCACAGCATAAGCCTTAAACCTGCATGACCCACAAATTAAAAAGTGCCAGAAGGCAGTATTATTTGAACCATCATTTTACTTGAACTAGACATTGAATATCCCTGTCCTGGAACGCAGCATGAGCCCCAAACCTGCATGACCCCCAGATTTAAAAAGTGCCGGAAAAAGGAGTCTTTCAACCACCATTTTAGTTTCACTGGACATTGACTATCCCTGTCCTGGGCCACAGCATGACCCCCAAAACCCTGCATGCCCCCAAGTTTAAAAGTGCCCGGAAAAAAAAGGAGGTCTTTCAACAAACCAATTTAGTTTCACGGAATTGCTATCCCCTGCCCTGGGCCACAGCTTGACCCCAAAAACCCTGAAATGGACCCCGTTTAAAAAAAGTCCCGGGAAAAAAAAAGGAGTCTTTCAACCACCATTTTATTTTTCACTGGACTTTGACCATCCCTGCCCGGGGCCCACGGCAGGGACCCCCAAACCTGCATAAACCCCGTTTAAAAAGTGCCAGAAAATGGAGTCTTTAACCCCCTTTTAGTTTCATTTGGACATTGACTATACCGGTGCGGGGGCCACAGCATGAGCCCCAAACCTGCATGACCCCAGTTTAAAAAAGTCCCGGGAAAAAGGGAAAGGTCTTTCAACCCCCTTTTTTAGTTTAAATGGACATTGGGATATACCTGTCCGGGGCCCACACCCATGACCCAAAAAACCCTTTGCATGCCCCCAGATTAAAAAGTGCCGGAAAAGGAGGTCTTTCAACCCCCTTTTTTAGTTTCACTGGACATTGACTATACCCCCTGGGCCACAGCAGGGCCCCAAACCTGCATGACCCCAGTTTAAAAAAAGTCCCGGGAAAAAAAAGGAGTCTTTCAACCCCCCATTTTTTTCACGGGACATATACTGTCCCTGTCCGGGGTTTTAGGTTTTGCCCCTCCGTATGAGGGGCGGCCAAATTGAGCTTAAATTTGGGAAATATTGGGGGTTTAAACGCTCCTGTTCCACCCAGGTCCCCTTTTTCTTGGCATTCTTTTTTCATTTTATCAAGGGCGGAGGAAATTGTTTTCTGTACTTTGTTCTCTTTTCCGTGCTCCATACCCCATGTCCCGGGAAAAAAAATACTTTGGTAAAGGGTTTTCCCTTTGTACCTCCTTTTACAATTCGGGGAATTTTTTTTTTACCAGTTTTTTTGGTAATGAAATTTTTTTTAAAGTTTTTAAATTCTAGAAAACACATTTTTAAAAATGGGAGGGAAATTTCCCCCATGTCTTTGTTTCTCTTTTTTAATTGTATTAAATGGGTTGTCTCAATACAGGGTTTTGATAGCTTTGTTAAAAGATCGGGCAAAAAAAAAAGAAATTTTTGAAATTATGTGTCCTTTAACAGTGCCCAAACCTTTTCCCTTTTTTCTAAACAGCCAAAACCCCTTTGAGCCACTCTTGACAATTGTGAAGAACAAATGTCGTTAAAAAACAAAATTTTTTTAAAAAAATAGTACCTGTAGAAATGCTGCATGTCACGGCAAAATCCCCCCAAAAATTCAAAGCAAAAAACCCTTGACCCCACTTTGGCAATTTGAAGAAAAATGTCTGTTGGGAAAAAACATTTTTTTTATTTTGGGAAACCTGTAGTATTTGCTGCTTTTTCAAAGAAACATGACCCAAAAAATTAAAAAAAATGATTCTAGCCACTTTAAAAATTGTGAGGGGAAAAATTGCCACTTAGAACCCACATTTCTGTTCCAAAGGCCATGATTTTTTGCTGTATCTCACAGAAAACATGCCCAAAAAAATTAAAAAAAGACTTCTCAGCCATTTATTAAAATTGTGGGGAAAAATGGCCCCTTAAAAAAAAAAAAAATTTTTTTCCCAAAAGGGAAACCCCATATATAGTGTTTTCTCACAGAACATAAATCTCAAAACCTTTGGGACAATCCCGAAAACTTCAAAAAGAAAAAGTGAGTAAAGGAATCCCTTTGTTGTATAAAACCTTGCGTTTTTTACAGTCCCCTCCAGAAAAACCCAACCCAAAATGAACTGTTGGGAAAAGAGAAAAAAAAATTGCAGTAGAAATGATCTTTTTTAAAAAAAAAGTTTTCAAGAGGCCCATTTTTTTTAAAGGGGGTTTTTGGAAGTAGACCGGCAACTAATGGTGACCCCCGGCAATTGGGTCACAACATCATCAGAGAAAACCCTGCCTGATTCTTTTTGATGAAAGTCAAAAGATCCACATTTTGTGGAAAAGCCCGGGTGCGTTTGTCTGTAATGATTTCCCCCGGCCCGTTTCTGAAGGGTTTCCCCTCAGATATGACGCGGGTGGGGGGCAGGACAACACCCCTATGGGTGGCGGGGCGGCTGGGCCCTTCGTCCCCTTTTGGATTTCCCCGAAGGGGTTTTTGGGTCCGGAAAAAACATCAAAAACATTTGGTGTTTGAGAGATTTGTCTTTCACCATTTTATCTTTTAAACTTTGGGCTCTGTGTGTTGGTGTGTGGCCCCCGCATTAAAATGCGTGGTGAGGGGGTAAACAAAAATTGCCCGAGGTCAACCCCTTTTGGGTTCTGCCCCCCTTTTCTTGCTGCTGCTTTTCGCTAGGCTACTTGGCACTCTAATGCTGTCACTTCCGCTGATGTTGTTTACCGTGAAAATTTGGGAAAAACGGAAGCAGAGCAAAAAGATGTCCCAGTTGATTTAATCAGCAAGGTCTCCCTTTCCTGCAAATTTTCTCTTATTTGGGTGGGGGGAAGGGAAAAAGCTGAGTTTTGGTTTTTTTTTTGGGGGTCCGGAGGGTGTCCACCAGTAATGTTGTTTATTTTGATGGGCCCTTTAAAGCGGGATCATGTTGGAGGAAATGGAGCATCCAAGCACTTTTTGTGAGGATTTGGGGCCTTGATTTCCCAAAACCCTTGGGGGGAGGGGCATAGCAAATGATCTTCCTCATCCCTTTTCCCCCGCCTCAAAATTTACCCCCAAACCCCTTTCCAAAGGGAGGGGGGTCGGTTTTGGTAACGTCTGTGTATAGGAAAACCCTCCTCCTCCCCCTTCCCCCTGGGCTCCGGCACGCTTCAACCCCCCAGCCCTGGGCTTGCCCGAGGATGCATGAGGCTGATGCGTGCCTTGCACTGCCCTGGGCCCCCAACCATGCCTAATGAAAACCGATTAAATTTAGAAAAACTGTCGTGCCTTGTGGGGGTTCGGGCGGGGGGGGGAAAGACTCCGTGTCCCCATCTGTGTCCGGGTTTTCTCCCCCGTCGTTTGGGGGGACTGGGTTTTTTTGGAAAGGGGGCCCAAAGATCGTTTCCCGAACTAAGATCAACCCAAAAAGGTTATGTGAAAAGGGGGGGATCGTCCCCCACTGGACCATTTTTGGGGGGCTTCCCTTTAAAAATGGCAAGGGTGGGGCAGAGCTCTTTCACCCGCCTCCTCTTTGGGGGCTCAACACCCCCAGGGGCCCCACCGCGGGTTTTAGGCCATAGGGCACTTCACCCCGTAATGGGGGATTGCGGCTGCTGCCACATCGCTGGAGGGATGAGGAGGGTGGAATTCCAGGGTGTTGCCAAGTAAACAATGAGAACGGGGTTTACGGGGAGGCCAAATGACGCTGAAAAAGAGCCAGGGGGGACAGCGGGTCGAACGGGGGGAAATGCGGAAATCAGACTTGGCCCTTTCCCCAGCAGGCGTTCCCCGGGCCGGGGGGGGCTTTTAGAAATTTCTGGAAGACAAGGTTCATGACATGTGCCAGGCAAAAGGGGTGTGGGTCCAAACCCACCGATTTAAGGGCGGCCAGCAGATTTCGCCCCTTTCGAAACCCCCTTTCCCCGGGACAAGGGTCCTTTTCCCCCGCCAGCGCTGTCTCGTTGCGGAGAGCCGTCCACAGCTCCCGACCGGGGTGTGGAAAGGTCTCCAAAGGGCAGATTAATTTCAACACCCCGGGTTGTTTATCTTTGGGGACGGTTTGGGGGGGCCACCAGAGGCCTTGGGGGGAAAAAACCCCGCACCATCCCCCACAGTTTTGAAGAAGGGGCGCCGAGCCCGAGGGGCCACCCTTTACCCCCCGAGAATCCACCCCGCTCAACCCAGGGGGCTGTCACAGAATATAGCGGGCCTTGGTCGTGCTTACTAGTCCATTTTGGGCGGGGGGTTTAAAATGGACTTTTCGGCCACAGGATGCAGACAAAAACGCTTTGAAATTTTTTGATGCCCCGTGGTGGCCAGGGCAGGGGACGGCTTTTCTTTGGGAAAAAATTTCACTGCCTGGCATCTGGTATTTTGGGGGGGAGGCCCGGGGGGAAAAAGGGGCGTGGCGGAACCCAAAACTGTGTTTCCACCCAGAGGGAAAGGCAACTTTTCCCAAGGCCAAAGGGCCGGGCCCCAATCCCGGACTTTCAGGTTTTTGGGGCTTTGGGAGGGTTTTGGGTTGAAGTGTTTTTCGCCCCAAAAACCTAAAAGGACAGAAGGTGGCTGCTGGGAAGGGGCCGCTGTTAAAACGTGCAGGTCGTAAAAAACTGGGGAAGGAAAAGGGGGTTTAGGATGGGTCTCTGGTGGTTGGGTGGTCTGGGCGACGGGGGAAAGTTGAAGCGGAGGTGACCCCTGATCGGCCCTCTGAGGGGGATTGGGCATTTGAGGAACGTTTGGGTGGTGGCGGGGGGGAGGAGGAGGCGGAGACAGGGGGTTGTGACAGGGGTTTGGGAGGCCCGGCGTGGGTTTCGGGCCCTTTTTTTTGGGCCAAGTGTTGCTCCATTTTAAATCATGCATTCGCTGGGTGTGGGCTAAAAATTTTTTGGTGGTGGTTAACCACCTAAGGTTTTTGCCTCTACTTATGGTTTACGGCAAAAAGGGGGGCATATGGGCATCGTGGGGGAATCAGGACTTGCTCAAGAAGGCCCCGGCTTTAGAGTTCCGGGACCTTTTTGACGGCCCAAAAAGCGAGGAGCGGTGTTTGCGCTGGGCCCTGGATGCGGAATTTATCAGGGACTTCGCGACCGCCCTTTCCCCTTTTTGAGGCGGGGCCCCTTTTCTGACCCCTAACCCCCTGTCTTCCTCCTGTCCAGGGATGAAGCGCTCGCAAGCAAAATTTGCTGAAAGGGCCCCGTTTGTTTCCCCCAATGTCGTCATCATCTTTATCAACACAGGTTTACTTGTCGTCCTTAATTCTGCTCCAGGAGTGCGGGCTAAAGCAAGAGGGACTGCAAGGGTTTTTTGCGACTGCCCCCCGGGGGATTTTTGCCGATTGACGGGGTTCCCTTTCCCCCTCTGATGGAAACGTAAAATGGGGGGTCCGAGAGAGAAAAAAATCCTCTTTGGCCTCTTGATCTTTTAACATTTCCTTTGACCCCAAACCGCATTTTGTCATCAAAGGGGGCTTTCAGGGAAAAAGGATTATCCCCAGTGGTGGGTAAAGGGTTGACATTTGGGCTGGGTTTTATGTTTGGGGGGATGCGATGATGCTGGGGTTTTTGAAAATTTGTGGCTTTTGTGGGGGGCGGGAGGTAAGGGCTGCTGGATGCAGGTTGCATTTTAAAAACTGAAGGACAGAAATTGGGGGCCTTTTTCGTTACTTTAAAATTCCAGGGCCCTGGACCCAGCCGGGTGGCAGGCCTGAGGGGGCCTGCAAATGACGATCCCTGGCATGGTGTTGGCGCCAGCAGGAAAGGGGGCACCCTTTTTTGTACCTCTTCCCCATGGGCTTTTCTCGCTTTCCCCCTGAAATTTTGTCCATGTTTGAAAATATAAAAAAATTTTAGAAGGTTGGAAGAGTTTTGGTTTGTATCTTATTTAAAAAACGGAAAAAAACAGTATCTCAAACCCCCAATTTTAAAAAAAAAAATTGTGTATTCAATTTTAACTGCAAAATAGAATTATCAACAAAGCTGGCCCACGCCAAAGTGAAAAAAAAAAAGTAAATTTGGGAAATTTTTATTGGTAATAAAAGGTATTTTTGGCAAAATTTCAATTAAACCTTTTGGTGACTACAAAATTTCGTATTCAAAAATTTAAATGCAAAGGGGCCTCAAAGAAAAAAAGCTGTAGTGCGCCAAAAATTTAAAAAACCGTATCTGAATGTATTGGATAAAAAAAAAGGGATCTTTTTGGACCTATTAATTCACCCGTGGGGGACTACAAAAAATTTCTGTATTTTACATTTAAATGCAAGGTCCTCCCAAAGAACAAAGCTGTAGTGCGCAAAAGTGAAAAAAAACACGTATCGTAAATTTTTATTTGGATAATTTAAAGGGATTTTTGGACCCTTTTAAATTTACCTGTGGTGACTACCAAAAATTTCTGTATTTACATTTAAATGCAAGGTGCCTCAATGAACAAAGTGTGTGCCCCCTAAGTGAAAAAAAAAACCCCGTTTTTTGAAATGTATTTGGATAAAAAAAGGGATTTTTGGGCCCCTTTTCCCAAATTACCTTTTGGTGATTTCGGGGAAATTTTCTGTATTTTTAATTTAAATGGGAAAGGGTTTCCCCAATGATCAAAAACTGAGTGCGCCAAAGTGAAAAAACCCCGTATCTGAAAAGTTTTAGGATTAAATTTAAAAGGGTTTTTTTTGGACCTATCAACTTTATGATTAAAAAATTTTGGATTCTAATTTTTAAATGCCCAAGGGGGGCTTATCCAAAGCTGGAATGGGCAAAAATTGGAAAAAAAAACACCTATCTGAAATGTATATGATAATGAAAGTGGAGTTTTACACCTAACAAAGAGCCCTGCAGTTACTAGAAAAGATGTTTTATCCTAATATAGTTCAGGCTCCCCAATATCCAGGAAATATTTAAATAGAAAACTGTTAATAATAAAGCTATTGCAGTGCAATGTCTACACTAAGTCTTGGTGAACTATCTCCAGTATTCTTTATAGAGCTTGTCTGTGTTCGCCCGCGGGGGCCCCCCTCCCCGCTCCCCCCCGTGACTTTACAGCGGTAGATGCCCCTTTTTTAAAATTCTCTACCTAACTACATAAAATCTTCCAATCTTGATCTAACTAAGTTGTAAGGATCACAGCTAACAGTAGAGCTTTCTTGTGAAGAAATAGAATAATTTCGCTGAGCTGTTTGGACACAGGCAGAGCGCATGTCCTACTGTATGGACGCTGAGAGACACTGATCATGAACAGGAAGGGCTGTTCTATGTAAAACGAGGGTCATGGATTTTTCCAGCCAATCGCAACCATACACATCCCAGTCATAAGTCGCACACACATCTCACCCTGCTCTATTCTGTAAGCTGATTTGTGGCCCCCAAAATGGGCAGAAGCGCTGAAAATGGCGCGTTATTAATAGATGATGCACAGATTTCAACCTAATTTATCGCATGATCTAAAAATTTCGATCAACATAAAAACTGTGCCGATTTCAACTTTGTCGATAATAATCACTCAACACTAGTAAAAACCAACAAAAAAATGGACTAAGATAAAATATGAATCTGGTGATCAACACTGACTAACAACAATCTGATAAAAGATCACCAAAATTGATACTACCAATGCTTTAGGAATGTTAAAAATCATTAAAATATGTCATACTTCAACCAAGAATGAAAAAAATGCACGCTCTACAACGAAATAATCTGTTAGCATATGTAAAAATGTACACGCAAGTCAAAAATATCATGAAGTCAAAAATGCATAACATCATCCTCCATGTCCATAAATAAAAAATGTAAATACCTAAGCCAGTCATGAATGGTTCCCAGGTAGATAGGAGAACAGTGCGTGGTCATGACATAACTCGGGTACCCCTGTTCCTGACCCCGACACCCCTGGGTGTCCAGTGAAACATGTCAAGGAGAGTTTTGAATCACCAGTATTTTAAACAGCCAATATGCCGCTAATCCATTGTGAATACTAAACTTCAGTAGTGGTAGCAAAGTACAATCATTCAGCTATATTCGTAACTCCTATAGAAATAAATCGGACAGGTGGCCTCAAGTGCTCTCCTCCTCACTATTTAACACAGTTGTCTCATTGCTAGATTTGAGCAGCTTTGAAATGCAAATGTTTATTCAATATATGTGAGGCACTGAAGGGGATAAAAATGAATTGTGGCTATCCAGCTTCCTTAATCATTAATGTTATCTGGGAACTCTTGAGCAAGGAGGGTACTTCTTCAGTGTGCTCCATGGGAGGTCACATTGAAAATGATACATTTATTGTTAAAACAGCTACAAAATTATTTTGACTCAACCATAATATAATAATCATTTAAAATCGGCTTATCTTTATTAAATAAAAAAGAAAACTACCGTATATATCTTTCCAATTAAGTCTCAAAAACAAACCCATATTCTTTATTTTACGTGGTTGAAAAAGTTTTTTACTCCTTGAATTTTCCCTTTCTTTTTAAATTTTTACAATAGAGAGGATGAATTGACTAACGAAGGGAATTTTTTAAAAATTCGGGGAAAACTTCAGTTCTGAACAAAGTCGAAGTTTGGGGTACTTTGGGTGAACGAAGTGTGCATTTGATTGAAAAAATGGCTGCGAGCCATAGCTTACAGGGGCAAAGCATTCTGGGAGGAAGAGGGCATACCTGTAAAGTGCAGAGTGAGCCAATCAGAGACCGGGGATTCTGTGACGTCCCCCGCATTATAAGTGGGGGCCGCCCCCTGGGAGCTCACACCCCTCTCACTGTACTGATTGGGAAAGGGTTTCTGCCAGGCTGTTTGTGATAGCCTTACTGAAGAATGATTTTTTTTTCAGGTTTTTTTTGGGGGGGTGTCTCAGCTTTCTAGAGACTGCTTCTCTTAATGTTCTATTTCTGATTTTTTGGGGTTTTGGTCTGAATCCGTGTGCGCCATGCTGCTGCATAACTTTTTTTAATGTATCTGCTCACACACATTGAATATCCCAAGGGGGGTCTAAGCCTTTTTGTTTTATTCATTAAAAAAACAGCGTTTTTTTACAAAACAAATACACTTAAATTTTTTGGGTGCTCAATTCTTTTGACAAAATTTCATCCAGGGGTTAATTAAGCTTGTTTTTTGTGTGGTGACAAAAAAAACCCTCTTTTTTACCCAAAAATTACTTTTCCGTACATAATTCACAAGCGAAGGGTTTAATTAAATTTTTTTTTCTTTTGTGTGCGTAGAAAAAAAGCAATTGTAACACCTCAAAGCTGAGTTTTTGGCTGCTCAATTCTTTTGGCAATTTTACATCCAGGGGTTAATTAAGCTTTTTCGCAGTTGTACTCAGAAAAGAAACTTTGGTTTTTTACCGCCACAGAGAAAATTTTGTAGCATAATTCATATCCGAAGGTTAAATTTAAACCTGTTTGTGTTTTAAAAAATTTCATTAAAATACACAGAGTTTTTTAAACGGGACTACAAGCCCCCCCGGGGACGTTTTTGGTTGTTCAGGGGAACCCCAATGGGGGTTTTTATTGGGTTACTAAAAAGGGCATTTTCCACTTTTCCCCCTCCCAAAATGGGGAACCAAAAACCCCGGGAACCACAAGGGGGGGCCCCAAGGGATGGTGGGAAAACCCGTTTTAGGGGGGGGCCCCCAACCCTTTTTAGGGGTTTTTTTAAATTTGGGGGGGGAAAATGAAAAAAACCCTGGCCCGGGAGCGGGTCAGCGGCCCCCACCTTCCTCAACCCCCTCTGTCCCATCCCGGGTTCCCTCATCCAGAGATTACTATGTGGTCTGGGCTCAGCGGCCCCTATATAGCGAGATGAAAAAAATTGAGGAGGCAGTCAGCATACTTGGGAGTGAAGAAATGGGCCAATATCCCTCTTCTTGCAGTAGGCGGCAAAGTATGATGTTGAGAGTGGCATGGGAGGCATGTTGTGGGGGTCACCTCTGCTACCCAAACAGTGTGAGGACAGCGGTGCGATGAAAAAACCCAAAAAGTATGATTAGCCGCCGACTTGGGGGGGGTGAGGGAAGGCTTATCATCGTCAGGAGAAGACTGCGTAGCTTGCGCGTCAGGCAGCGGCGCAGCCCCAAAGTGGGTTTGTGGGCCCCCTAGTCAAAGGAGAGAGCAGTGTGAGGTCGGGGGGCAAGCGGCCCGGGGTAAAAAACCCCTTCGCAGGGCCCCAAGAAAGTACGGAAAAGGGGTCAGGAGGCAGTGGGGCAGTAGTCACTCAGGCGGAGCGTTGGCGGTAAAATCCGATTACTCGCTGGTGTGGCAGTTCTTTGCTAAGACACCGGAGGAGCCGAATATGGGTATATGTAGGAATCTGTGGGCAGAAAGTGACGCGTGGCCCGGGAGCTAACGTTGGCCCCACGGCCCTGCGCAAACACCGGCAGCGTCACCATCCGGGGGCCTGGGAGAAACGTGGCTCAGATGTGGTGGTCCATCCTGCCGCCACAGCAACAGCAGCAGCACCCAGTGGCACGGATGCCATTGCAGCCAGTCAAGGCTTCACCACCTCTGCAGAAGGGAGCTTTTTCTCTTCTCCCGGTCCAGATGCTCCTGCTTCTCGCTACTCATGGTGCCAACAGTCGTTCAGCAAGGCGATTGCAAAGAGACAACAGTATGCGTCCAGCCATCATAAGGTGCAGAAGCTGACCGTACTCCTGTCCAAGTTGTTGATGCTGAAGTCCCTCCCTTTCCAAATGGTGGACTCTGCACCGTTCAGAGAACTAATGGCTTGTGCCGAGCCGAGATGGAGAGTTCCAAGCCGTAATTTCTTTTCCAAAAAGGCAGTACCAGCACTTCATAAATATGTTAGAACAGAAGGTGGGCCAGTCCTTGAGCTTATCGGTTTGTTCTAAGGTGCACGGCAGCGCGGACGTCTGGAGCTGTAACTACAGTCAGGGCCAGTACATGTCCTTTACGGCCCACTGGGTGAATATGCTTCCGGTCCAGGCACACCAACAACTTGGACAGGAGACGCCGCTTTCTCCTCCATGTTGTCAATCTGTGGCTCCTGCGCCAATGTCCGCCTCCTCCTCCTCCATCACCACCACCACCTCAGCCTCCACAAGTACTGCTCCATCATACCACATGTGTAGGGCACAGCGGTGTCATGCAGTTCTACACCTGGCTTGCCTTGGCGAACAAAGTCACACACGGGAGGAACTGCTCCGCGTCATGCAGCAAGAAATCGATGTGTGGCTTTCTCCGCGCCAAGTGCAAATCGGAACCATGGTGACGGACAATGGGAGTAACATGGTGTCCGCGCTGCACCGAGGAGGGATGGTCCATGCGCCCTGCATGGCGCATGTGTTCAATCTGGATGTGAAAAGGTTTCTGAAGTCTTCCACTGATCTTCAGAAGATTCTGAAAATGGCCAGGAAACTGTGCATGCACTTCAACCATTCCTACAAAGCCAGGAACACCCTCCTCGAGTTGCAGCGGCAGAACGGCTCCTCCCAACACACTCTGATATGCGATGTTTCCACCGTTGAAATTCCAGCCTGCACATGTTTGGACCGACTGTATGAACAGAGAGAAAGGCCATTAACGATTTTTTGATGATCCAGGCGGACAGGAGTACTCCCTGTGAAACTTTGATGTCAGCCAGTGGCAGCTCATGCGTGACACCTGCGTTTGTTGAGGCCATTCGGGGGGCCCAAAAATTATTTTGTCAGTCCCCCAACTAGGGATGAAAAACGTCTTTCCACTGCTTCATGTCCGGGAAACAGTGCTAAAAAATTGTCTGGGAAGGGGACTGGAGTGTGGGACTCAATCCGGTGGGGATGAAATGGAGAAGGAGGGAGGAGGACATTGGAGCAGAAGAAGTCTGGTGAAATAGTGGATTTTCTACCCGGGTGACAAAGGGGAGGAGGGTCAGCGGGGAGGAGGTAGATGGAGATGGAAGACGAGGCAGTGACCGCAAGCCCCCGGGGGCAGTATACAGTGGGATGGGGTGGGAGCCCTCGGGTCATTTGTGCAATGGCCCGCAGCAGCTGTTTCCCCTGGTAGTGCCAGCTGAATGTCAGCACCCGGGCGGAGGGATGACTTTGGTTCTCCCCCCTATTGGCCCCTCGCTACCGGTCAAAATGGGGCCTTTTTCCCAGTATTGAGAGGAAGGAAAAACTAAAATACTATAGGGAAATCCTCCGTGTCAGTTGGCCCGCTGCCTAGTCGGCATCGTCCCCCCTTGAAAAATTGGGCCCGGGGGGGTTTTTTCAGCGCTACTATATGCCGGGGCTCCCGGGGGGAAAGGTGAGGGGGTCGGAGCAGTCCCGCTCCCACAGCCCTAAGTCTGGAGTCACTGATGAGCACCCCCCCTTAACCCGCCTATGAGGAGGGCAGTCCCAGAGCGCAGCAGGACTGGAGCAGACCCTAAACCAACATGGTGGCCTATTTGGGACGCACTCGAAACCCCTTTAGAAGATCCCTGGACTACGGGCGCCAAAAGGGATGTGGGGGCCCAACTTGCCGGTTTGCAGTGGAGAAGTTTTCCTCCCCCGGCCATAGTGTGGCTCAGAGTGGGTGTCGTGCGGCGGGGGCCATGTTACCCCAAGGAGAACCCGCTTGTCCACGGGAAATGTGGAAAGACTGATCTTTGTCAAGAGAATCAGGCGTGGATCGGCAGGATTTCCACACCAATGCCTTAGGCTTTAGAATACATCACCCCTGACGCCTCACCCAATGTAGAAAAGAGTCTGGGTTCAAACTACCCGCTCAGCCACTTTTCTGATGCTGCCCCCCGCCCGATGCCAACATCTGCTGACAGTTTCTCCCTGCCCCAACCATCTTTACCCGGGAGGTATTGCCCACCCACCTCCACACTTGTCATTTTGCCACTGCTGACCTCTGTGCTTTCTGTGGCAGCTGCCCTGACCACCACACTGTGTCATTGGGCCCACTCTCTACCTCATGCTGTTGCTCCCCGCCGCCCGTAAACCCCCCCTCTCTGTCATTGGCCCTTGTGGCCCTACTCCAGTTTTTGCCAATCCCAGAAGTGATTGTGCTCTTTCTGACCTCATGCTGCGCTTGGCTGCTGCCAGACCCACACACTGTGTCATTTTGCCCCTCTGGGGGCCCACTCCGTTTTTGCCCCCTCTAGAATGTCATTGTGCATGTTGACCTCAGCTGCGCTGGTTGATGGCAAACCCACATGTGTCATTTTCCACTCTTTGGCCATTTCTGATTTTGCCACCTCCAGAAGCATTGTGCCCCTGTCTGACCTCATGGGGCTTCTGCCGTACCCCACACTGTGTATTGTGCCCCTGTCTGTATGCTGCTGCTGTGGCTGTGCCGTGACCTAAAACTGTGTCATTGTCCCACTCTGTGGCCTACTCCTTTTTTGCCCGCTCCAGAATGTCTTTGTGCCACGTCTGACCTCAGCTGCTGCTGCCATGCCGCCCTTTCATTTTTGCCACTTTCTGACCATTCTGCTGCTGTGGGGCTGCCATGACCTCACACTGTGTCATTGTGCCACCTGTGGCCTTTTTCCCGTTTTTGCCACCCCTAAATTAAAATTTTTCCCTGTTTAATGCTGCAGCTGCTGTTTAGCCGCAACTCCCCTCTGGTCATTTGCACTCTGGCCTTTTCTCCTTTTTTTTTCCCCTTAAATGTCATTGTGCCACTGTCTGACCCCATGCGCTGCTGCCGGGGGGGGGGGGGGGGCCTGCACACTGTGCATTTGCCATTTCTTACCCCATGCTGCTGCGTGGGGCTGCCGTGACCCCCACGTTGTCATTGGCCACTGTCTGCCCTCATCTGCGTGGGCTGTTGGCAAAGACCTACACACTTTTGTCATTGTGCCCAAACGTGGCCTACTCCTTTTTTTTCAAACCCCTAGAATGTCATTGTGCCACTGTCTGACCTCATCTCTGGGGTGCCGTGACTGAAAACTGGTCAAGTGCCATGTCTGACCTCATGCTGCTGCTGTGGCTGC